>JAHREE010000547.1:3858604-3869290 GCA_033628505.1 Tringa tobata | reverse complement strand
TTTTGGTTTGTTTCTTCTTGCGCTTTCCTCGGCATCCTTTTCCCGAGGGAAGTGGCCTAATTTCAGGGCAGCTAATTGTCCGTTCAGAAGACTACTTTGGTAGTGGTGGGTGTCTGGTTTGGCCTTTTGGTTCCATTTGTGGGGCCTTTTTTTAAGTAAGATGATGGGAATTAGTATTTCCTCCGGGTGTTGTAACTATCCATCCACCTTGTAATAATGGCTAAGAAGGGACAGAGGCTGTTGTACCAACCTTTTCATTTTGTTTGGTACTTACCTTGAAATTTTACTCATCTTGCTGTTCACTTTTCTCTTTCAGCAGTGGTAATAAATATCTGTTTGTTTTTACTAGAGTAATGCCAATTGTAATCACATTTATTTTAGATACTTTTGAGTGGAGGGTGTACATGCAGCAGAAGGCACTAAGTAACTGATTTTTACATACAAACCACCCAAGTGAGACCATGAGTGCAGCAATGGCAAAAAGTACGTAAAATGGGTTAGTGATTTCTAATTTGGGCAGAACAGGATCTGCTACTTCTCATGCTCACAAAACTGTTGAGTTTGACTACCGTTTCTTTTTACTCAGTGTAGTGGTAAAATGGTGTTCATAGAAACAATTATTGATAATTTCTTTGTGCATCAGGCTGAGGTGTGGTGATATGACTAAACTGCTTAACCTTAAGGTTTTTCTCAAAGAAACTCCTCTGCTACGCAAAACCTCTATAGAATACATGAAACAGATTTCTGTAATGAACATTTGGGAAACAAGTAATGTTATTGCCTGGAAATGAGTATGTAGTGTCTTGAAACTTCCTGTAGTCTTAGCAACTTCCTCTTTATTTTGAGGCCGAACAGTGAGAAATCACCATGATTACTAAAAGGACTAGGACTCAGAAGATGCAGCAACTCATTTGAAAAAAAAAAAAAAGGCAAAAAAACCCCCACCCCGCAGTAGCAATGTCTCACTGTTGCCATTAGCAAAAGAATTGTATTTATTTTATGGATTCTTAGCAAAGAGGTAGTGGCAAGGTGAATAGTTTGTGTAGCAGAGTGCAGGATAGTGGGAAGTGTCTTTCAAGCAAAATGGTTTCAAAGGTTAAAAGTAAATGATGTGCACATGTATGTATTTGTATATATGTGGAAAAAATACTGGACAGTGAAAAGTGAATATAATGAGAGAAGTTTGGATAAAAATATAAACACGGAAACAGGAGAATTTAAGTGGAGATAAGAAGGATGGTATTTGAAAACTGTAGAAGTGAATGAGGAGATGTTAGAAGCAAACAAAAACCATCTTGTGTTGGTAGAGCTGCTAGTACGTAATGGCCAGGAGACTTACGTAAGTAAACTGATTATACTTGTATCTTGTCTAAATATCACCAGACTGATGAACTGTTGAAACATCTCAGGTTTGTTGACGTCTTTGGTACAAAATATGTGGCAGCTTTTTAGGACATCTTCCATATTATATTTTGAGCTTACATTAGGGTAAATATACATTGCAACACCTTGTTAAAAACATATCTAAGGAGAACTTCTTTAATACAAATCAGCCCTAGACTTCTTCCGTACTCGTATATGCTGTTTTTAAGGTATAACAATTACAAGAAACATGATTTCCACCCCCCTACACCTCCCCGGTGTTGGCCTGAAGAGACAAGAATTATACCTTGCATTGTTGGCTGCTTTTATCTGTCATTAGTAAATTAGTCAGATAATGATGGTTGCCTTTTATAGGACCTTTATTTAATCTTTGCAAAGACCAACTTGAAGTGTATCGGTTAGAAGTTAAGTTGGGATATTTGAATACACATAGCAAATGAACATCAAGGTAAAGGTTAATGTGGTATCATTTTTTTTTTGTTTTGGAAATAGTTGTACATAGTTTAAAATCGGATATGGTCGCTACCTTTTTCTCACAGGGGACTCTAATAAATGTGTAGAGTTAATGTACTTGAAAATAATGAACTGAGACTTTAATTGGTAGTACCACTGTAGTTCCAGTAATACGTTTCAGGGTTTCTTTTTTCCCCTGAGAAAGTTGGCTAGTCCCCCTCGCCTGTGGGCTAAAATTTTAACTGTAAAGATGGGAAAAGGGAGCCTTTTAAAATTGGCTGGGGAAGGGGAGAGAACTTTCTTAGAAAACAGTTCGCCGTGCTCAAAGGCTTAAAAACGGCTGGTGTGTGTGTATTTTGGCTTATTGTCAGTGTTCCTCTTGCCTGAAGAGTTTTCAGGCATGAGACATGGGAGTTCTTAAAAGCAGCTAACTACAGTAGTTCGACAGATAAATCTTTAAGAGCTGAAATACCAAACGCACAAATTTGAATCTGCTTCCCAATTAAGCAGCTTTTTTTTTCATATGCTTCTAACTGTACAAATTGAATAGCAGTGATCAAGAAAATTAAGGTTCTCCCAACAGGATTCTGGTTTAGGACTTTATTTTGCTGGTTTTAATAAGAATTTTTAAAAATTTCAATCACTTTTTACAGTAATTTAACTTGTCCTTTCATCATAGTATAAAAGAAAGTGACGACATGACACAAATTTAGCAGTCCATCTTCCAAATGTCTTTGCAGAGTCTTTGGCAAGTAGTAAATATAGGGATAATCATGACTAACTGGAAAAAGACTCCTGTGTGCTTTTATAATGTTGAAAATATTTCAGCTGTTGGGAAAATGCTAAGATAGGGGAGGAAGAAGCGCTAACAGGAAAATAAAGAAAAATGGCATAAAATGTATGAGAGGCTTATGTAAAGTGAATGATCAAGTGGTCACTTGGGAAAATTGTTTGTTCTGGTTACTAGAAGTGTTTTTCCACTATGCACATACAGACACACACCATCCTGGATGAAAATAATATTAGTCTGTATCTAATGAGCAGGTTGTTTCTATCATCTCTCAAAGGGCAGGAAAGGAGGGAAGAAGGCAAGGGGGAAGGATAAGTGATCTTGAGCCCCACTGAGTTAAGTGGAGGAGGAACAGTGGTATAAACAGAAAGGTGTGCCGATTGAGGCGTGCCACAAATGGGAGAGTTAACACAGACACAGAGCTCTTGGCACCTGAGCAGAGGGATTTTTAGATAGAAGACACGCCTAGAGTTCCTCATTTATGAGTACATGAATGCATCATGGTCATCCATCCATATACTTAAGGGAAATAGGATTATACAACGTTCCAGAGCAATGTACTTTATTACCATTTTTCATAGTTTTTACAGCTAGATTTTAACTTTGAAAATTCACGTTTTTTAGTATGTGCAAAAGACTACTCTTTGACTTTGAAAATCCCAGAAAAGTATTGGCATTGTCAAAAACTTGAAGTATTGAACACGAAAAATTGACGAAGTGACTTTCTTAATGTATTTCGACACTTCTTGTTATGAGTTTTCTCAGTTTCAAAGTACATAACTGTATCACATGCTCTGTAACTATGAGTTGCTTTGCCCTGTGGTGGTCAGTGTCTAGAAACAGATGAGACCAATAGTGCCCAGTAACTTCATGCAATGCACCACCTCTCCTGCACTGAGTGACTACCATAACAGATGGAACCCAAAGTCATAGACCAAATTACCTCGAACATTTTATGGATATTTTTGTATACTTTACAGACACTTTATGGGGTGAGGGGTGGTTAATGAGGATGTGTTGCGGTAGTGTGGAACCTGAGCATGATGTAAATGGTATCCAGTAAGGGGTGGTGAATATACTGGGTTTGGCTGGGGTAGAGTCAAATACTTCGTAGTAGCTTGTGTGGGGCTGTGCTTTGGGTTTATACTAAGAATAGTGTTGATAACACACTGGTGTTTTAGTTACTGCTTGGGATGATGTGCAAATTTTAGTTGTCAGAACTTTAATCACTTAAGTCCCGTTAGTTTCCATTGACACACTTTCAGTTTGGGAGTGTCTCTTAATGTATATCCAGCCATATGGCAAGGGAGGGATTGGAGTATAGAGCCTCAAGTGTGTCCTTTGTGGGATGAAAAAGCATCCTGTAGCTTATAGATCTCACACAAATGAAAAACCTGCATGTATGTACACTGTTGGAACATTTGAATTCCTGTCATTGGTTTGTGATCATAGGAGGGAAAAGCCTGCAGAATTCCTGGGAAGACAAGGGTCAGAAAAGTGCAGTTTGGATCTGCACCCTGATTCTTTAAGAAGGTATAGCAGAAAGTGAACCACAAGCAAAATAAGCTCCTCTGGTGTGTCAGTTCAGTGGCTTCAGATTGGATATGCTTAAGGAATAAAATCAGAATCACATTCCAGGTTAGGGCATTCTAAATAGATTTTTTTAAAATCTTAAAGCCAACATCTAAACATGCTGTTCTAGTGCTTTAATGAGCTACTTGTCGATTTGGTATATAAAACTGTACCTATGAGATCTCAGTTTCTTGAAAGTAAATTTGTCAGTGATTGTGACTGGCCAATCAACTCATCATTTTAATCAACAGATAATAGTTTATAGCTTTCATAAATCAGTTCTAAATGAACTGTATGAAACTTTTACTAAAAAAAAAAAAGGCATTTAATTAAACTCAGTCTTTCTAAAGCTGTTTGATATAAATCCAGTTTAAAGAATTAATCTAGAGCATCATTCACGTTTCCTAAGTGATGTGAAAGCTGGCCATTTGAATAGTTTGGAGTATTGTAATGGTAAAAATGCACCTGTTGGTAAGTGGCCACCATATTTAGGTGTGTGTTAGCATTTACCAAGAGTTTTCTTGGAGTATAAGAAATCTAATCAGTGAAGAACTTTAGTTGAAACTTTAATTCTAGGTTTCTGTTACTTAAATCTCCCCATGTTGCAAACAAGTTTGAGGCCATTGCTTTCACAAGTTTCTTCTGTTAAATACAATCTGCTTATTGTTACATTTAAAAACCTGTCTAAACATGCCTTCTGTCTCTACATGTTGCTTGCCATTCATTTCCAGGAGGTTTTGAACAAAAAATATTAAGAAATATGAAGGAAAGGCTTGGTCTTCATTGTGGGATTCCTGCATTTGATATGTGCCCTGATCTGTTGTTTTTAATCATCTGTGTGTTTTTTGTAGATCACAGGGTATTGATTATTATCTGAAAAGTTGATGAAATATTGCTTCAGGTGCTTCAATGTCACCTGTAAGATAAGTTATTTTTAAAAATAAGTCACCTTTTCTATGCAGAACCTTAAAATAAATCTTATCTTGTCTGGTGTCGAATAACAGCTGCTCAGGAAACAGGGTTTTTTTCTGGTTTTGGTGGAGGCTTCTGTCTTTTGGTTCACAACACATGGTAAAATCTCAACCAATCATCCAGCCTCAAACAGTGGAGACAAGCCAGAGCATTTTGCTATCACAGGAATAGAAGAGTCAAGGTCATCTTCTAGAATATTACTCCTTTTCCTCTGAACAGTACAGAATGGTAACTTTGACATAAGTTGTTATCATGGTGTAAGCCCTTGACTCTGGCAGGGTGGCTAGTGTACACGGTCAGTAAGTTAAGTACAGCAATATAATCACAGAGGGTTATGTATTGATGTTTAGAAATGCAGCTCTTCCTACTGAATCAAAAGAGCATGCATTCGTATGTTAAGTAATTCTGCAGCTCAGCTGTTGTTTATGGTTCAGTAGCTATGCTTAACTTGTGCAGCCAGAGTAGTCTTAGGGAGTAATATGTATTTAAAACAAATGTATGCCATTAGGTTAACATAATATTCTTTCTTCAACCCATTAACTAGCTTATTAATTTGTAAAAATACTACACGGTCAACTGTTGCATGTTCACAGTGCAAATCTTTGACCTGTTTTCTGAATGCAAAGAGACTGTTACGTTCTGCTTGACTGCCTCCCGCAAGATATGTTTTTATGATCTGTATTTGTGTATTGATTTCTAGGTTTCTTTATTCAGATGAAGTTCAAATTGGTCCAGAAACAGTCATGACTACTTTATACACTGCTAAAAAGTACGCAGTCCCAGCCCTGGAAGCACATTGTGTGGATTTTCTAACGAAGCACCTCCGAGCAGATAATGCCTTTATGCTGCTTACTCAAGTAGGTAAATTTAAGCTTAGTTTTGATTTACGAAGAAAAACAGTATTTGGAGAGAAATTACTAAATATTACTTCACAGTGGGTTTACTAGCACATAGTCTAATTTATGTATGAAAATGTCTTGTTGCTCTGTTAGAATTTTTTTCCTTTCCTTTTTTTTTTCTAAATATGCAATGGACTGGGGCATTTCAAATGGAGCAAGTTTATCTGCAGTGTATTTACATGAATCTCTTAACTGTTTTTTGCTACAACTGGGCTTCAGTTCACTATAGTGGATTTGATGTGTACTCTTTTTTTAGTTATATTGCTGAAACTACAAACATAAGTGTGAAGGAGAACTTGTTTGTAGTGAATTCTCATTAGATTTGTACTCCTTTGAGAATTTAAATGCTCTTTAAGGTATAAACAGAGTACTTAGACAAATCAACCTATGTTAATTTAGATCTATACTAAAGTAAAAGTACTTGCTTTTTAAGTTTAGCTGTTTGTCAGCTTTATGCGGAAGATGTATTTCTTTACCTTTTTAGGCTCGTTTGTTTGATGAACCTCAGCTTGCTAGTCTTTGTCTTGACACAATAGACAAAAGTACTATGGATGCAATAAGTGCAGAAGGCTTTACTGATATCGATATAGGTAAGTTACTTCATGTGTCCTAAGCACTAAACTTCTGAAGGGAATTGAAGACTTTGTTATGGTAACTCAGGTGAGTTAAGGTGAACTTATGGTTCACCTCCCCCATCCGAGTACATCTGGGGCTGTTCGCTTTCTTCCTCATCTGCACCCACCTTTGCATGGGCACCAACAGGACGGCCAACTGCAGATCTTGGCACCTGCATTACATAAGCAAGTTTGCTAATGAGCAAAACAAGACATTGCATATGTATGACATGTTAATCAGTGCAAGTTTTATTATCCACCCTGTAGTGCTTTCCTCTGAGCTTCACTCCTGAGCAGGGTTTCACTGCATTTGGTCACCATTTGATTAGTGTCAGTGTCCCAGTGCTCCCACCATGGTAACACTACACTTTTACTAAAGTCAAAGCTTGCACTTACTCAGTCTTGTGCCTCGTCCCTGAGGATTCCACACCTACTTTTCATGTGTAACAAGAAGCATACTGGTTTTTTTGTTGCATGGTATTACTTTATTCAGTTGCACAGATTAGGTACAAACAATGAAATCTGTTTAAAAAAGTAATATCTAAACTGCTGGTTTCTGTGTTTCATCTTTTATGAGAAGTTAGCAGTTGTAAATTTGCTTACATAATTTCATTGTTAATATATATGTCTAAGACTTTACTCCAATTCAGCTAGACTGAGTGAAAAACTCCGGCTGAAGGAAGGTATTCCAGCTGCTTAAAGTATTTGTAAACTCACTGTTAACTTGTGTTCAGTGGGATTTGTACCCAGACTACGAGCGTTCTTCTTTACTCTTGATAAGTCTCAATCTGTTTTGGCTTTCCAATATGGTACTTTCTATGAGTGCAAACATGCCTTGCTTAAATTCAGGGCATATAAAAATTTCCATACATGAATGTTCAAGATCACTTTCATTTATCTTTAAACTGGTTTTGTGTGCATCACTGTTGCTTGTGTCTATAGTTGATCCAGATTGGCAGGTGGCTACTTGGATGAGAATATGACAACGTTATCATGAATAACTTGGTGTTTTAGTAGTGTGCATTCACCGCTTGGTCACTTCTAGTTTTGATCTTGCCCAAGCCATGGAAATTCTTTGGGGTAGTGGTTGTCACTACATGGATTATATATAGTCACACTCTTAGGAATAAAGAATAAAGTTCATATGCTGTCTTCATAGCAGGAAAAGGATTTTTTAGTTTGGAGTCTATACACCATTGTGATACTTCTTTAGACATAAGATAAGTAGTCTTATATTTGATGTCTTACTGTGAATGTTCTTAGTGATTACTTAACAGTTTAAGCTTACTTAATGTGTAGCACGCACTCATTTGGATGCAAACTGATCTAAATCTGTTAACTTCTTTTTTTTCTTTAGACACATTATGTGCTGTTCTAGAAAGAGATACCCTTAGTATTCGAGAAAGTAGACTCTTTGGAGCTGTTGTTCGCTGGGCAGAAGCAGAATGTCAAAGACAGCAACTGCCTGTGACATTTGGAAACAAACAGAAAGTCCTTGGAAGAGCTCTTTCCTTAATCCGCTTTCCATTAATGACTATTGAAGAGTTTGCAGCAGGTGAATTTTGGGGTTCTTTGTCTCACTACTAGACCATATCTCTGCATGGTTCAGCTGTGAGTGTTTAGATGCTTAACAGTCTATTATTATTGCTATTGTACTGATAAAAGTTGTGATGCGCAAATGAAAGCAAAACATTCTGCAGAATACTCTGTGGCTGTTGGAAAATATTATTGCCATCTTCAGTTTGTGAATGTGTGGTTTAAATACAGTTGGAGTAATTTTTCGATCATCTTAGAAGTTTTTTCTTTCCACAGGTCCTGCTCAGTCTGGGATCTTGTCAGATCGGGAAGTAGTAAATCTCTTTCTGCATTTTACTGTCAATCCTAAACCTAAAGTAGATTATATTGACCGACCAAGATGTTGCCTTAGAGGAAAAGAATGCAGCATTAACAGGTTCCAGCAAGTGGAGAGTCGCTGGGGCTACAGTGGAACAAGTGATCGGATTAGGTATGGCTTTTGAAACAATTTGGAGGAGAGACAGAGAAGTGTGGGAAGAAAGGGAGCATATTACTCAACTTTGACTTTTTGGCATAAGATACAGTAACAAACATGCTGGTTCTGTTGGGCAAGTTTGATCTTTTCCTTTTTTAAAAATAACCTCAGCTGTTGCACACATAAAATATAAAGTAGCAAAGATCAAAGTTCAGGAGGACTGGATGCGTTCTAAAGTGTTTGGGTGTTAGTTGCAGATTCCTTTTTAAAATACGAAGTCTTGATCTGTTTTTATTTTGGATATATTCAAAAGAATCCAGTTACTTTTTATTTAGTGATAACTGAATATCTTGGGTGATTAGCAAAGCTTTAATCTATAAAGTTGATACCTTACCTTACAAACCATTTGTCTTACTACTGAAATCTAAATAGAAAGTGTTGTTGAAAAAAATTAATGTTTTCAGTTTACTTCCCTAGTTTTCAGTGGGAACTTTTTTCTGGCTTGACTGGAAATAAGACCACACACCTATCACAGTTGTTTAAGTTCCTTTCTTGGCTTGTATCTTACTAGGTTCACAGTTAATAGAAGAATTTCCATAGTGGGATTTGGACTATATGGATCTATTCATGGACCCACTGACTATCAAGTTAATATACAGGTACAGTATATTCTGTTTAAATAGGCTTATGCAGAGCTACACTTAACAGTAGTTGCAAAAGGTTTGGTGTATATTTGGATAGGAGCAGTTGTTAGGGCAGGAATCTAACATGTGTTTTGTCCCCAGCAGTAGTCAGATGACTAGGGCAAAGTAAGAACAATATGAAACCTTCCTCTCTTTCTACTGTGCTCTTCTGTCCTTCATTCGCTTTCAATATAGGTGTTTCCCGAGACCAGTTTGGTTTCTCTGTTTAGTAGCTCCTGGTGAATCTTTCTTCAGGATACTTGTTTGGTCTAACCTTGAATTCCTGTAAATTTTCTGCAGAGGAATTTCATAGCCTTGTAATCTGTTCAGTTGTGCACAAAGTTTGTCCTTTAATAAAGCTTCTAGTAATTCTTGAAAGAGATCAACAGCTCTCTGATCTGAAATCAGTGACACAACATGGAATGACTCATAAAAAAGCCCACTGTGTCATCAGGAAGATACTGTACTGAAAACAAGATAAAAGGTGGCATTGTGTTGCTGTATGAAGGCATTTTATGCCCACATCTTGAGTGTTGTGTGCAGTTCCCAGTCTCACAGAGCAGAATTAGAAGGAATTAAAAATGGTAATTGAAATGATTAAGCTGCTGCTTTATGAAGTGAGACCAAAAGGCTAGGACTCTTCAGTTTATAGGGGAGAGGCTATGGGTACGTGTAAGCAATGCTTCTAAAATCATGAGGGCCATGGATAAGGTAAATGCAGAACTGTTTGTTATTCACCAAACACCAGAATATTAGAACTAAGAGACTCTTGCTGATACTAGCAGAAGATCAAAACAGATGAGAGTATTTTCTCAATGCAGAGGATACTAAACATACTGCCACAAGAAGCAGGTATCCTGTTTTGAATTTGGTGGTATTTGAACCTGCTCATTCATCAACAGTAGATCCGTAAGAAGATTCTAGAAGGAAAAGAAGGGGGGTGTGCACCTAGTAGAACAGTTGCAGATGCTGGGGGAACAGACAGAAGAGCTCAGACTTGTTCTAACCCTCAGCAACATCTTCTCTTGCCACTGTCAGAGTATATTGGGCCTTAGTTTACCTCATACAAGTATTGGAGCTTAGAGGCTTGTCCTTGCCCAGAGATTTTTGGAAAGATTGACATCTTACTTGCTGCTGATTCAGTCTTAGGCAGAAGGTTGTATGTTACTGTTACCGAACTTCTGTAAAGTTACTTCAGTTTTAGGTTTGCTGAAAACCTAAATTGTCCCAGCATGGGAATCTCCCAGTTTCTTCTGCTGATAAATAACATGTTCCTATTGCTGTTCTCCAAGCTCCTACCTTATTCTGCTGCTGTTTAGCCCAACAGAGA
>JAHREE010000547.1:3828756-3853724 GCA_033628505.1 Tringa tobata | reverse complement strand
TCCGCCGGCAGGATTCTGGTTTGGGCTATAAAAGTGTGATCTAATAAAACGTGTTCTCCCTCCCCAAATCCGGACTGGCTTGTGTACAAATCGGAGATTGGCTTTTTTGTGCCAGTAGGTGTGTGTGAGATGAGGGTGGGCTGCGGGAGAGTGCCCGGGCCCAACCGGCAGCAGAAGGAAGTTGTTGGTGACGGCACAGCTCTCGGGACAGGTTTATTTATCATGGGGTTTTTTTTGGTGGGGTAACCTGGTTTGTGTTACACGTGGTGCCAAGCTGGACTGTGCCTGCATCAGAACGGGCAGGGCTGCGAGGGGCTGAGGGGAGTACCCGGTGGTGTGAGCAGTGCTGACTCGGGGCCACACGGGGCTGAAGGCTTCGCTGTTCCTTATATCGGGAGATTATCTTTGTTTATACTGGCCAACGGCTATAACTTAAGGGAATTTGTGAAGTGTAAAAATGTCATTACCTGCTGATCTATAAATTTATCTGGTTGGAAATTAAAATGCTCTTGAAAGCATAAACATTCATTTTTAGGAGACAGTTACTAGATGTTTTGAATATTTTGAGCATAAAATCCTCAAATTGTTTGTTATAGATGTGACAGCTGAGGCGGTGGGTGTAGCTATTGCTGCACCTCCGACAGAAGGGGAGGCAAATGCTGAGCTGTGTCGCTACCTCTCTAAGGTGCTAGAAGTGAAGAAGAGTGAAGTTATTTTAGAGAAGGTATTTCCTTTTTTTTTTGTTTTCTTTCAATCTTGCCCTACTGCAAGTTAAATTCAATATTTTGAAACTTCCTCATTGAGTAAAGGGAACTACTCTCCAAGTTCAGCCCAAAATAAACTTTAAAGGTGTTTAGTTGAGTTAATGGAATGATTCATTGAGAACAAACTGTAGGAAGAATCACAGCTGACCTCGAGATCTTTAATCAGAATGGTTCTCATCATCATGTATTTTCCAATTTTGTGTGGTTCACATTTTCTGGTTCTTCAAAAATTCTCATTTTCATGCCATATACGGTTCACAAAATTTGTGCTTTGCAAAGAATGTGCATTTTATTAATAACTTTTCACTTTTTTTTTTCAAGTAACTTCTGTATTTGAGGTAAAATTTTCTGACCATTAACTGTCACACGTAAGCAAGAGCATCTATAAGCACTTGAATTGTAGCTGGGCCTTGAGTTTCTTTGTATTAGAATTTACATGTCTTGACTTTGGCGAGTGGAAACTCTCTGTTTTATTCATTGCACTGAATAAATAATTTGTTTTATTAATTCATTGTACTTAAAGTCAGTCTTTCCAGCCATGTTCATTTATAGTTTATGAACATAAGAGCACAATGAAGTTGTAGTAGCAGAAGTCTGTTAAAGGATAGCGGTAAATGGCAACGTGCTCAGTGAATTGAGCACCGTGTTGCTGAAAGGTAGAGATGCGAAGATTTAGGTTTTTTCCTGAATGATGGGCAAACTGCTTCATTTATTTTTCAACATATTACAGACAATACTATTTTCCTACCTTAAAGGGATGTTCAGGTTTAACTACGTTGTTCTCATAAGTGCTAAACAGAGTTGAAGATAAAAGGAGCTGGTGTTGTCTGACTCTGTTGTTATGACCTACAGTGTCCAAATAATTACATGCTAGTGTTTGTTTTTCACAAGCCGCTGTTTGTCCTAAGTGAAGCATTGTGGTAAAGTCTGCATTTTACCTGTGCCTTAGTTTTTTCCATCCTGATCGCTAGTTATAAACAGCAAGTGATTTTTGGTACTGGTTGCTCTCTTCTGTGCTACTTGCTTTATGATGAGTGGTAACGTTAACAAAAACAATCAAAATCAAGAGATTGGTGGGAAATGATCCAGTATAAAATTGAGGCTACCAGATTTCTATGACAGGCTTGTGATTTTTCATCATCAGCTGGCTAGACTGCTTCAAAAAATCTATTTTTAGTTTTAAATTTCATGCTTTATTTCTGCATAGTAGAGTTAAGGACTTTTTCCTCCTTTAGAATGTCCCTTAATGGGCTTTTCAAACTTTTTGCCAGGCTACACATTAACAAGCAAAGTTGTGACTTCAGGCAATATGAAATGAGGTTGCAGATTTGCCAGGTCCTATGTAAAATAGCCTTTTTTTCAGTAATACAAAACCAGGTCAGTGATATTTCAAATAACTGCTGTATGAATATGTCTTACAGGTTTATATACAATGTGATTTCTGTTCATTTAGTTATCAACCTGAGAACTCAGCTTAAGAGTAACTAATACTCTCTGAAGAAAGCTCTGAAAGTACACAGTTACCAAATACACACCCATGTATATGTACACACCCACTTATAAAAAACAAGCTTCGTGCTTCTAGGTGATACAAGTGAATTATGGAAACTTATCACTTCTTGCTTTTCGTTCTAGCCTATAAAAAGAGCATCAATTCAGGGCACGCTCTGGGAGCTGTTTCCAATTTTAAAAGAAGAGTACATAAGATGTTGTTTTCCACCTTTCAAATAGCTAGAAAGGACATTGATGAACTGTCTCTTACTGCTGTTAATTCTGCATACCCACACTTTAAGAGTTATTTTTAAAGTACCTGATATATTTGCATTACAGTGAGATTTTTTTGGAATGTGTATTTGGTGGTGATTCTCTGAAAGGTGTTTAATTTTGTGTATGTGTCTAAACCAGGGTGGTAAATCGCGTGAAAAAGTGGTGAAGATTTTGGTATCGATGACACCAGATGAGATTTTAGAAAAACTGAAAAAAGAAGCTTCCAGTTGACCTAAAACAAGAGCAGGAAATGGGACAATGCATCTTGGTAAATGTACTGATACTCTTTCATATGTAAATCTGGTCTTGTTGAGCACATGGGTAATGACTAGGGAAAGAAACAACTTCTTCCCCTCCACTCCCCCCTTGTTAATATAGCTGCTTTATAGCTGAAGTTTTTGTCTGGGTTTGGTAAGAAAAACATGTCTTTACTGTGGCTCTGTATCTGCTTCTATCACTAAAGACTTTTTTCCCTTCTGGAGAGTTTCCTGTTGGTAAGATTTGTCCTCTTTCCTGGTCCCTAAACAAGGGTTTAAAAGAACTTGTTTCTTAGTGAAACAAACTTTGGTTAAGAAAGTGAAAGGCTTGGAGTGACAGGCTTGGATGTGAAAGGTGGTGCAGAAGGATGAGTCTGTCTGGAGGGTGAAGACCCTAGAAGAATGTTCTCTTCAATATCTAGCAGCAGGTACTGGGTGCAGTATTGCACTGTGTGCACATATATACATCTAAAATAAACGTATTTGAAGGCAATATACAGTTGTTGATCACACAGGCAAGCTAAAAACAGAATCACCTGAACAACTGAAACAATACCAGAAGTTTGCAGTATGAAAATCTGACCCAGAACCTAGTAATTGCATACACAGCGTCACTTTGTCTGTCATTAGTTTCCTGAAAAATAGAGATACAGTCATATATCTTTGCCAAATGTATGTCACATGTAATGACTGTTTTTAATAAAAGGGGCAAAAAATATTATCAAACTTTGTTTTGTGTTTATATTTTTAACCAAAAAAAAAAAAGTTTTCTAGAAGTCACTTACTAAAATGTTATTTTTAAACAGGACTTTTTTTGCAGTCTTTCCATGGTTTAAAAATGAGTAGTATTCCGACCCATAGAGAACTGAGCAGTCATGTGTAGAACAGAAGAAGAAGTCTGAAACAAAATGGGCAACTATACTCCAGTCTGAGGGCTAATGAGAAGAAGGCTTAACTTCTCTCCTTATCGTACTTCAGAGGTCAGTGCAAGATTTAACTAGTATTTCTCAAAAATGTACATGATATTGCACATGTCTGGTAGGAGTTTGGTTTTTCACCTGCGTCATTGCTGATGTCTGAAATTATCCTATCTTTACTATGGTTGTCATATTTTAAAAAATATATATAATGTAATGCCTAAAGTAAGAAAGAAAAACTGTTTTGAAGGTTTGCTTAAAGTGTGTCATGCCTTCTCCTGGAAAACAATGTTATGGATGCACAAGTTACAGCTAAATTTCTTTACCAGCTTCTGGCAGTGCAGGCCTCATAACTCATAAGATAGGTTTCCATGGACAAAAATCTTTTGCTTTGGGAAATTCTTTCTGCTTCCTCTTATCCTAAATATTGCAACAATTGCTTTTGGAGTTAGAGAACTGGTGCTTGTCAAGATGACAGCTCCTTCAAGGTGACTCATTTTAAAGATGTTACAAAAAATGTTACTTTCTTATTTTGGCAGTGTTTGGAGAACTAAGTCTAAATCGTGAATGCTGTTTGCTCAATGGTTTGCATCTGGGCTCCTTATTTTCTTAGGCTTTTGGTCAGTGTTAGGTTGCCCCTTTTGCCTTTCCTTGCTTATCCTTTTCAGTCTGGACAGGCTGGTTTTGTTTTACTGTTCAGTCAGTTCTGGTTCACAGCTCCTTGCTGTTTCATCTCCTCTTGCCCAGCAGAGGGGTACCATGCCTTGCAGAAAAATTTAGGCAAAGCAAGCCAGAACTAAGTGCTTATGGATGGGTTTTTTTTTCTCTCATTTCCTATACTTCTTTTTATTGTGAGTAGAATAAAGCAATCCGAAGACTGAGGAATCCTGCATTTATAAGTTATATTCTGAGTTGGATGCTGCAACAGCCGTTATAAAGATTTCTTTGTAAGCTTATACCATGTGTTACATTGTGTGTATTATATACTATATTGAAATAATGTATTGTGCTTTCCCATGACTTCAGACCCTGTTTGAGGGAGGAGCTGGGTACGCAGGTACAGTGTCTGATATACATTGGTCTTCAGTAATGATTATCTTCAACAAAAGCCAGTTTAATCTTTCAGTTGGCTCTGTCTTGTCAACGTGTGCTGCCTAGCTTTTGCTAGCTTCTGCTTCAGAGGTTTCACCTCCCCTGAACACCTTCAACTGTAATTCTGCGTCTTTTCTTCCTAATCAGTGAAAGTAACTCAAAGACAAATAGGGTGCCTTCAGTGTATTATGCTGTCATTTTTATGTAATGTGAGCCAGGCATATTGTCATCTTTGTCACTTGTCGATCAGAAGAGAAGTCCTGTTCAGCTAGGAAGTTTATTAGTCCTTGGAAAAACAACCACTGTCCCCTCCTCCTACTGCATTTCTGTTTTCTGTTGCGTATGCAAGTGTCTACGGAGGGGAAGCCATTTATAGAATACTGATTTTGTGCTTGGCCAAGCCAAGTACTCTTTCTTTTTCTGGATTGTAATATGGCATTTAAGACTCGCTTTAATCTGTCCAGTTCAGTCATCATACAGCATTTTTTCAAAACTTGTTGCAGTTGGCTAGTTTTTAGCATTTCTTCTTAGGGAGCAGAAATATTATTGGTGCCATGTATTTAAGCCCTGGCTTCTATTGCTCAAGGCATTACTTAGTGGAGGACTCAGTGATTATGTAAAAAAGCCACAGCAGACGAAAGCCACAGTAGCAATCAAAGCAGAGGGATGGAAATTAAGTTCTGGTAGTAGTGCCCTGTCTCACTTAAGACTGAAGCAGTGGACTAGCTAGCAGTGTGGCAAATAAAGCCTTTATGTGCTGGGAAGAGAGAATTTATTTAATATGAGTAGCCAAAATTATTTTAGAAGGGTAGTATAAATAACACTGGCATGTTGCCGTATCGAATATCTGAGTGCCTCTGATATCAGTGTTTTTCCACATGGTCTTCCGATTATATCCATAGTATCTTGGTTGTGGATACATGTATCCTGGTGAAATGCCTGGGAGGCAGGAATTGCTGAGCTGTTGTATATTATGAGTGAGGTACAGAAGAGTTAAGCAGCTTGTGTGACCAAACAAGTCAATGCCAAAACCGTGATTTAGGCCTACCTCTTTCAAATCTTGTATTAAAATCCTAACCTGTCAACTGTCTCTTCATGACCACGGTGTAATATCTTTCATTCTACTGAGAAAATTGTGGTAGGAAATATCCCTAACGCCTCAGCAGAGCATGTTTGTAATAGAACAGAGCTTTGTGATATTGTAGAAGGCTTCTTCCAAGAGTTTCAAACACTTTTCACATCCCCCGTCTCAAAATAAAACTTAAGTCTTACTCCTAGACCAGTTTAAAAACATTGTGGTACCAGTTGCTAAATTCCTTTTACTTGTTGGTTCCTGCATTATCCATGTACATTAAACTACATGAATACTCAGCTACTATTGACTCAAGCACTGTCCTCTTTTCCTAATGCATTGTCTGACTAGTTTCAGGAAAATTGGTCTAATGGTCATTTAATATCTTACTGCTTACAGATCTGGGCAGCCAGGGCATTTTTTATATAATTAAATTATTTAACCATTAGGAAAATAGTAGTTATCTGAATAAATTCTATACCAACCAGTCTTATGGCATAGAACATTCTTGGTCTTTCATCCACTCAGTTATATTTGTTTTCTAAAATCCAGCTTTGAAAGTAGGTGTATGGTTTCATTGCAGTCCTCTAATTAAGGATATTTACATATACCCCTTCAAGCTGGCCTCTTTGCTCTTTTACTTTCAATCCACTCCATTCATCATCTGCAGCACATTCCCATCTCTCCTTTTAGTCCCAAGTGTTTATAAATCCCCATTTCTTCAGGTATCATCAGTCTAAATGATCCTGTGTAATGGACAACTTTGTCAATAACTGGCAGTGGCAATTTACCAGAAAGTACAGTTTAATATCTTCCTTCTTTCAGCCTCCAGGAAGATAGATACACCTGATCTTTCTGCTCGTTACTTCACGTGTCTCACCTTGTGTTTCCCCTCTCATGCTGTTTATTTGCATAGGTAAAACTTGAGCCAGCTGAGTCCCTTTTAAACTGATTATCGTTATTATTTCAACCTACTATATTCCCCTCTTAATGTTTTCAGTCTTTACCTCGGGAGGATGATTCATTGCCATATTAGCTGTTATAAACGTGTGCTCCCCTGTCTCCTTCTGGGAACACGGTGCTTTACCTACACGTAAAGCGCATCTTGGTTATTATTCTCTAGGAAGGCAGCTGCACTTGGGGCAAAGTGCTGTTAATGTAACCATGGCACAATAAACTGCCAAAAAGCTGCTGAAAAAATGAAATATTTGCCTGAAAGGAGGACTCTGATACTTCTCTAAGGTACTGGTAATTCATTTTTTCCTGGTCCTTTAGGTTTTAGCTTTTCAAGTAATTGTTAGCCAGCCATGAAGAATTTTGGTTTCATCTGTAAATGCTGCATTTATTTGTTTTTGCATTGTTTCAAGAGCTGGGGAAGTTAGTGATGAAGTAGTCTACCATACCATCTTACTACAGCCTGAGGCTCAGTTTTTTGGAATGTTGTTTAAATAACATTTTGAGTTTCCAAGCCTGAAGTAAGTCAAGTGGAAAGGGAAATATATTGAGGATCAATTTAGTAGCTGGTCACTACAGAAACATGCTGTAAAGAGAACAACTAACCATGGACTTAAGGAGAAAAGAGTGTTGGAATGAACAACAGGGGGTGAAAGCCTCCTTTTGTGCTGCTCTGATGAAGTAGTTGCTGCCTTAAGAGAATAACTGGGGTTACAAAGTGTCATTCTGGGGCTGTTGTCATTAAGTTGCCTTTTTTTCTGTTACCTGGTACCTGTGTGGTGCAGATGGGAAAGGCTGCAGCATGTGGTTCCTTTGGCCAGCTTTCATTGCCCTAGTGTTTTGCAAACCAGGATGCACTGAGGTATAACATATAAAAAAATTTCAGAGCTCTCAATGCATGTTCGGACGTACCTGGTGCCCATCTGTCCGAAAGAGGTGCGGGCAAGTTGAAAACGAGCTATTTCTATGGAACCTTTCTTTACTAGACAAGCTACTTTCAATAGCTTGTCTTAAAATCGACATATATTTCTGCTTCTTTTCTGGTGTTCAGAAGTTCTGTAGGGTTAAATTTGATAGCAATATCAGCACACATGGCCACCTCCGGGGCTGGGGTTCCTGTGACCTCTTGCTGCCTCCCACATTCAGTTTTGCTGCTGCTGTTTCAGGTAAGTGCCCTCCAGCAGGACCAGGCTCTCCAGGGTTGTTTCTGCTCTTTAGTTGTCACATCAGCCTTGCTGCTGATGCTCCTTACATGCTCCTGCATTTCTTTTTCTGTTTCTTGGGCCTGACAGCATTTTGAGATGTGTTCATTGTGGAAGGGGGGAAAGAAGACCTTGGGATATAATCTTTGCAAGCAGAGGGCAAATCTGTCCCTTCCCGGGAGCCCCGTAGCAGCTCTGTGGAGCCTCCTGGCATTTGGCCTTTAATAAAATGTCTCCCTTTGTCTTCACTAAATCTGACAGGAATCAGCTAGCACGTATGTGAGGTCATGTTCCCGCTCTGAGGAAAGATTGCTATTAGCTACTAGGATGCACTTCTGAAAAAGACAATTTTCTTCGGTTTCATAGCTGCCTTTTTACAATGGAAGTGCAATCTGTTACTAATAAACCGGTTAGGTTTATGGTTTTGGGAGGGATTTTTTTTTCCTTTTTGTTTGAAAAACCTGATTAAGCTCATCACTGGCTGGATATAAATGCTAATACATAGAGGGGACCAGCCAGGCAAATTGCACTTGGCTAATTTTACTTAATGAGGATGTCTGATTCTGTTCAGTCACTTCCGCACTGAGTTCAGGTTCAGCTACTAAAGCAGACCCAGGAGCATTCTGTTAAATATTTTTAAAAGATGATCAGCTTGTAATGACGTTCTCAAACTGTATGACTTCCATTTGCTGTGATTACTGTCACATATCAGGTAGAATAAAGTTTTTTCTGTATTTAATACAGCGCCAGGCAATATTTCTGGCAAAAGATAAATGCGAAATTAGAGCATCTGAAAACACTAATTTGACAATAGCTGTCATTAAATTGTGGAAGTGTGGCAAGGGCAGTCTTTCACTAGCCAAATGCCTTTGTGTGTAAAAGAAGAGAAAGTGTAAGAGCTAATTAAACACAACTTTCAGTAGTCTGAAAAATATATAAATTCTAAAGCTGCAAAAGTAAGTAAAGTAAGCCTGTCAGCGGAGGTGTTGGTATAATGTGTTACACGCTTGAAGAAACATAGACAGAAAGAACATGTAATACCAGAGTTATGGATTTACCCAGCTTTATGGGGTTACCATTGCAAATCTGAATTTGAAAGTATTTTTTCTCTGTTTTTGCTGTAAGATAGATGTCCAGAAGAAACAGAAACCTTTCCACACCACTGTTCATGTCACAAGGCTGCAAAGAAAAGTTCCACTAAACCATGTTTTATGGAAAATGGTGTTTAATGACCTTTTCTATAGAAGACCCTTTGTTTCCCAGCTGCGTATGATTCCTGCTCACTTCAGTAGACCTACTTGTTCTTTTTACCTGGGGAAGAATGTAGTGAAGTGCTCCAAATTTTACCCACTTGGGCTTATAAACTTAAATAAGCAATTTCTGTTAGTTCATTTTCAGATCTTAGCTATTTCCAGGTTGGTTTTTAGGCTTTGTCCTGCAATTATCCGGTGAGAGGTACCTTGATTAGACTCTCTGAAGAAACAGAACTTGTTTGTTTGATTCCTGGGTTTGCATACTAGGTGAACCTCTGCAATCCAGAAATAAAGAAAATAAAATATCATGGAGAAAGGGGAAAAAATGGGCAATCATTTACATTAATCAAAGGTCATTTATTGGGCTAGGAGTAATCTTGCTTGGCTTGTTGGAAGTATTTCCTGCATGTCCTTCTAAGCTCTACTGGGGAGGAACATGCGCAGAATAGAGAGTGTGATAGACTCTAGATATTTTATAGCACCTGCTCTGCTATTTAGCACTCAAGTCAGAACAGGGGAAAAACCTGTCATGTTTTCAGAGACTGTAAATGTAATAATTTGCAATATAACTTTCACAGTTGTTTTTTTTTTTTACTTGCAATCTACGAATCTAGGTGGGAAAAAGGATATTACCTATGGCCCTCTTAGTGTGAATTCTGAGCCCTTAAATACCAATCTGAAATTTTTCAGGAAGGAAACATTCATTTTCTGCAATGATAGATTCATGTAAGGGCCACTGATGTGTAATATAGAAAGAGCATCTATTGATGTTATATAGAGCTGTGTGGGTTAAAATACACATTCAGATGGAAAAGTTGCTGAGCTCCTCATAATTAGTTCATCTATTCTGCTTTCTCATCTCATTTAAGTAAATTGATTCTACAAAGGCAGCTACAGTTTGCCAGTATTTTTTCATTTTGGTGACTGAGCCATTACCCTTCACAGCGAGTCAGGATTAACACTTTGTAATTGCTGTGAGAGGCTGGCACATCCCCTCGACACCAGGAGTCGGCCAACTGCACCTCCCGGGGTCTTGTCTTATCTCAGAGCTTCCTCCAAAAGGTTGTGAAGTCTCCCGCAGGTTTCCATTAGGCAAAGCCGGCAGCGCTGGGAGCTCCTCCAGCCTTGGGCAGAGCGAGGAGCTGCTGCCAGAAATGCTCGGTCGGGTGAGTGGGTACGATGGGAGCTTGCTCTTTAGGGGGAGATAACTGTGGACTATATTAAAAATTATTTCAAAATATGAGGCCCTCTCTTCTATTTCTGTGTCAGAAAGGAAAGCGTTAAGACTCTAATTAGAAGAGAAATTTGAACTCGGAGAAGTTCATACCCATCATTGCCATTTTTCATCTCTGAATTATAGACCTAGCCCCTCTGCTGTACTAATTTCCACTGTTGAAAAAATACAAATACCAAAAGGGGGTGACATGTCAAGGTTTTAGTGAAATCACTTGGGAATGGTAAAATCGGGTCTCCTGATTAACCAACTCATTCAATAGTGCCGTATGTGAGAGAGTAAATCAAAGACTTGTTTTCTTTTGCTTTACTGTCTGTGAACAGCATTGAGCAGAAGAGACAGGAGTCTCTGTTTCTTCTGAAATGATGTGCTTTCTCCACAAAGGAGCCTTTGGTCTACTGCTACATGCCTGTTCAGTTTTAGAGGATAAATACAGCCCACAGTTTTAGAGGAAAATAAATCTGTGACTTCTTAGTTGCAACAAAAAAGTGTGACTGGAGGCAGGTTTGGCAGCAGAGAATAAGCTATCAAGTCTGCTGTGAACGTTGGATTGGCAGCAGGGGAGAAAGCTGTATTTTAGAGAAGAACTTGTCCTAAACAATAAGGTTTGAGCCAATTCTGCAGGCAAGGACTGCTGATTGTCTTTGTGTCTAGTTTCATGAAGGACAGAATCTTTTCCAGAGAAGAATGTTAGACTTCTAAAGTAAGAAAATAAGAGCATGTAAACTAGATATAGCAACCTTTGTGTTTTGTCTGTTCCCCCCCAGTCTTTTCTGTTTGTAATAACCTACAAATTTTCATTCTAGATTAGATGTGGGTTCTTGGAGATACACACTCCCCTGTTCCTTTGGTAGAGCTCCAAGTCTCTTGTTGCCACTGTAATACAAATAATAATAAGAGCATAATCAAGGTTGTATTTGTTTTGTGGTTATTCTGAACGCTAGAGACTTACAGTAATTATGATGCCATTAAATAGTAATGGAAAAAGATTTAAAAGTAGATCATGAGACTCCTGGAAGGAGATTAAAATCTCTTTCAGTTTTCTTCACTACCCCAGGCATTGCATTCTTCTCTTTTATGGCAAAAAGACCAGCCTAAAGTGATTTCCAGAATACTGGGGCGTATATCAACCCCTCTGTGTTAGGGGCCAAGAGTGCTGTATAAAAGATAGGTTTATGTGGGAGAAACTGAACAGGAATGAATTCAGTTTCAAAAACTAGTTTTCTGTGATTTTGGAAGTGCATCACGTCTGGCTGCGTTTAGTAGTCAGAGATGCTGCATTTAGTGCCCAGAGACAGGAATATGACTGTGAACGAAGCAATTTCTTCCTTTAGTTCAGTATATCTCTCACCGTGGGATCCGATTGCTTTATGAATCTATGCAGCCAGGGTTACGACTTTATTTCAAAACTTTCTGGAGTGTGCCGATGTGGAAACATTCTGTGATACGGCTGTGTGTCAGCCCTTTGTTCTGTGACACAATACCCAGTCCCAACATCCCCATTGGTACAAGCCACCGTAAGGTGGTATCTGTCTCCTGCCGTCTTCCATAACGCGTTTGCAATGTAAAGTGTCTGTTACATGCTTGAAACTTTGTGTAAATACGAGGGATAAGAACACTGTCCATCTAGAAGGCAGGTAGTAAGAGTGGTCGTGCTAAGACTGAAGGTGGCAGGGTCCCTTGGGGCCGGAGGGGTGTGTGGAGGTTCTGTACTTCGTGGGTGAGATAGACCAGCTCTGAGGAGCCCTTCAGCAGCAGCTGCCAGGGCACTGCCTTGCCCTTTCCTTGGAATGGCTGTGTTTTAGGAAAAAAAAAGAAAAAAAGAAAAAGATTTCTTTTGGGTAGTTTAGTCTGTCTACTTTGTCTTGTGTGAGCCAGAAGCTCTACACTGTGCCCTGATTATACAGTGTCCCTGTGGCCATGGCAGTGTTTGCAGTGTTCATTTGTGAGGGAGAGCTGATGTATGTGACTTTGGTTCATGATCCTTTAACACACCGTGCTTCCAGTCCAAATTGGAGGAGAGCATCCGAAGAGAAGGACAGGCTCTGCATGACAAATACCTCTCTCGCTGCACAGTCAGAGTGGGCTCATAACAAATGTGAAAAATGCAATTTCATTTTCCTTCAGCTTTTCAATTTCCTGCTAATACATTTCACAGAGGAAAAAATGGTTTTTGTCAAAATCATTATCATTTAAAGCCATATAAATTTGAAAGCTCTTAGAAGGTCACAAAGGTGAATCAAAATACCTATTTTAATTGTTCCTTAAGCACACCGTGTTTGATTTTGTTTTATTCCTTTACCTCCTCTTGTGTATAGTGAAATTTCCTGACAAAGGGCCAATGAAGAGGATTTATAAATTGATTTTAGTATAATCACATTTTGGCCTGTGACAGTATTTGGGATGTATTGCTTATCTGAACCTGAAGTGGTGTGTTAATTTGACTTGGAAACAGAGTAAGATGTGGACACAAAGCAAACCACTTATTGAATTAAGTAAAATCGTAACTACAGATCAGCGATTCCGCTGTAGCGTTTTGCTGGTTAAAAGAGAAGGCCCTGCTGTTCCTGCACGGGAATCTGCAGTTCATCTTTGGCCGGCAGATAATCAGCCCGGTTGCCAAAGCGTGTGCTCTCCAGTTCTGCCTGGGGGCCGGCAATGTCGCGGGGACACGCAGGGCGTCCTGGGCCTTGGAAGGGGCACAGACCCAGCACGGCGCTTCCCCAGCCCGGTTGCGATGCAGATGTTGTACGCGCGAGGTCTTTCATGCGTTACAACATTTGTTTAGTTCCCGGCATGCTGCAGTGGACTGACTGCTCCTATATATTTATATCTGTTATGCTCACAGAAAAAAAAAAAACCAAAAAAACGTGGTTTATTTAGCAGCTTAATCCATAGGAATTCACATAAATTCTACTCTGTGGAGCCTTTGCTTGTTTCGGGTCTGTGGTGTTCTCCACCCCGTCTGTGTTAACCCAGACAAATCCTGGTGAGGCGTCAACGACTTTTTATTACCTAAAGTAATTTTCTTTCGTTAAATAACCTCCTTTCAGGCAGGACTCTGAGGCACTCTTGTGTAGTTAATGACGAGACTGCCATATTAAACTGTGCTCATCTCTCTTGCAAGCACGAGTAGGGGAGCTGGGTAGAGATCTGGTTAGGTGCTTGGCACTGTGGGGATCCTGGGCTCTCCAGAGCTCAGCTGGGATCCCAGAATAGGCTGCTTTTATCCCAAGTGGTGCAAAAATACTATGAGGTCACTGGCCACACACTATTCCCCAATGAAGCTATCCCAAAGTGATAAATCCATAGCTGATGATAAACGGGGCAGAGAAGGTCACATACTTAATCCGTGGTGAAGAAAGAAGGAATTGGCAATGAGCTTCAGAAAGTTCAGAGAATAGCTTCTAGAGGGAAGTGTGGAAAATCTGTCCCTGAATGTAACTAAAATTAGACTGGACAAAAAAACCCAAACCCAACTAGAAATGTTCTTTGTGTGGAGGGGTGGCACAATGGTATGGTGGCATCACAACAGGTAGAGTGTAAGAGGCTGGTGATGGACAGGGAGTGAAGATTTTTTCCATTTAGAGGCTGTTCTAAAGCTCTGCTCTGATTTTGCCAAATGACACCAAGATGCAGATACGTGATATGGTCTCAACTCAGGGTTGACGTTTTGGTGTTGCTCGCTTTGGGAGGCATGAGTAACCAAAAATGAGCTGACATTCACTTGTTAAGATTTCCTTTCTCTTTTTTTTTGTGTTACAATTCTTCATGTTTTCTAGCAATCCTCCAAGTTTCTATGCTAGCAGCAGAAAACGTGAAGAGCCTGGGAAGGTTTTCTGAGCCATGTGTTGGGTTGCGTGGTTACAGACAGGTTTCTGCCTTTTAAAAGATAGTATAGGAGGTGTGATCTAAAGAGACAGAAATTAATAGTTAAAGCCATTCATCAGCCGATGTCCGGTAGCGCTGCTGCGTGCCATATGCATGTGCAGCGAGAGTGGAGTTGAGCCAAAGAGCTGCTGAGTTTGTGGACAGCTTTGAATCCAAAGTCACGACGGGACCTGCTGGGATGTCTAGGATCCTCCCCCAGAGCATTAATGAGAAATAGATGCCATCTGGAGGAATTTTCTTGCCAAGGGACTATGATGCCATCTTTGTCTTCCAGTTCTCATCAATCACAAATGGCTTTTAAATAGATTTGTATTTTACCTTCAGTCCAATGAATTTGTCTTCTCAGCTACTAGGGACACTCTGACCTTTCAATAGAGTCTTCTAGAAGAAGACTTTTTATTTCTGATAAGACACATTTCTTGCAATGGCTGCTTTGTCAGTCTTCTCTCTCCTTTTCGTGAAACAGTACGTTCCCTCTCCCATCAGAGCTGACTTGTCCACTCCTCCCCTTACCACTGCATTTTTTTTCCCTCCTCTTTTGTTATAGGCACAAAGAACAACTTCACCTTTAATGTTTTTGAAACTTGGATGCTTAACTATGTATTTTAGTAGCTTGCATTAAAATGTTTGCATCTACTTGGTTTAAAAAAAGACAAGCACTGTAACACTTGCATAAGGCTGGAATTTTACTCACTCTTGCCCTGATTGTGTGGTGTGCGCATGAATGTTTTTAAAATCAATTGACTATAAATGAATAGTGCATTCAATACAGTAACCGTCACAAGTTTTATTGATGTGGAATCTGATTTGCAGAGGTTGCCCCCTTGTTTTTAATTCGTCTCTCTTTAATTCAATGTTAACAATCAAATTGGACTGCCCGTACCTCTTAGCTATGATGAGGCTGTCTTTATGCTACTCACATCTTTGAAGGGCTTTTCTACTACACCCATAGGATTAGAATCACTTATTGTTTAGTGCAGGTCTAGCTTTGAGAGCTTGCTAGGCCACAGAATCCCAGCTGAACGCCTCTAAAAACTATGCTATGTAACTGTGCAGTGACATAAAGATGGTGCTTTAGTCAAGTCACTGCCTTCATAGTATCTAAAATATTTAAAATATAATTCCCTCACCAGAATGTTTCTAATGCATCAAGTTGGGACATACAGACCCCAGTGGAGATTGTTATACGCCATACCTATGCTTTAAGCAGAGTAGCCCCTGCCTGGGAGGGTTTGTAGCTGAATACTGAGCCCAGAAGAGGGAAACAGGGCAGACCTACCACTGTTTTATGGATGGAAGCTGAGACCAAAAGCATTAAAAATGGTTTGTAGCTGAGCTGGGAATCAACACGCGTGTCTGGTTCTATCTTTGAAAACATCTTTTCCTTTTAACTTTCTTTTTAGTTCAGGTAGGATGACTGGCACTCTGGCGAAGTTGTCTTTTTAGAATTTTAAAGTAACTTTAAAAGGTCTTGTCTTCAGGAGTGTTCAAGAATATGAGGGGCTAGTAAAGCAGATATGTCTGAAATAAATAGCTTGGTGCCTGCATAGTGATAGGAAGGAGGGAGTGAAAACAGTATGATTTAAAGAACATTTTTAGGCTGGTAGTCAGAATATATCTAATACAGGTACAGAGGGAAGTAAGATTAGGCTGATCTTGTATTACCTAGTTCTAAATCCATTTTGTCTCTGAAAAACGAAAATCCTGCCAGGGAGGTCTAAAGAGGTTCTTCAATTGGATTTACCCAGACTGCAGGATATGTGATCAATAGCTATTTGTTTATCGCCCCTTAGATCTCTCTGCCTTACTTAAGGACTTAAGCTCTGCCAGTGTAATGAGCCAGCTGCTTAACTGCTTCCAGATTCCTCGGTCCGTATTCTACCAGCTTGTTTTATGCTGGGGAGGTTCCTGGAGTCTGTGGAGAAGGAAGGAATTTCTCCTTTCTCCACCCCCCTAGGCTGTGGCGTGGCAGTAAAGTCACTTGATAACCAATAATCAAATCTCAGAACTTACTTTCCCCCACAGGGTTCAGGATACAGGAGGAAACGGCCATAAAGCAATTGTTCCTTTAGCTCAGCCGTGCTCCTTCCTGTCATTGCCTCAGCTGTACAACTCCCTCCAGCTCCCATCTTATCTTAGAACAACAAAAAATGTGATTCTGCTGATGGAAGTATCCCCTGAGCTGCAGGGCTAGAGAAACAGAATTTGCCCATGTTGGCAATTTAAGGTAAAGCTCCTTTACATTCCTATAGCAGTGTAGCTGTGGCTGGGGTTTAGAGGAGGGGATGTGTACCCCAAGATGGATGCTCCCTCAGCTCTCCTCAGAGCAGGCATTTCAAGCATGTGGCTTATAAGTAAGAGGAGCTTGATCTGAGAAGAACACGTGTCCACACAGCGCTTTTGCACTAAACTGATCTGAACTCCAGAGGTTTCGCATGCTGTATTTAAATGCTCATACCATTAATACCACTGAAGCAATATTCTTAAACGTACTTTGTTTCAGGTCTCAGTGGCATTCATAAATCAAGACGATTTGATGACTACAGAAGGGTAGAACTTAAAAGCAGGCCTTTGCTATGGAAAAAATAATTTTCTTTTTATTTTGTAAAAAGAATATGTAATTAACTGGGGCTGGTTGCACTTGGCAGTTATTACTGTTACTTTATTTTTCTTGAGCACATTTTCAATAGAAAATGTATCATTTCAAGCATTTCTTAAGAAGTAAACTTCAGACATGACTTTGAACAAAAAGCATCTGCTTTCCAATCAGCTCTGATCATGCTAAACTTGGAGCATGATGGCCAAAAGCTATGTGAAACTTCTTACAGTATACTTGGCTTTTTAACCTTTATCTCAACAGTACTAATTATAATCTTAAGTATTTAACTTATGTGGGTATATAAATACCAAATTGTCTTTCCTCACACTGGACAAGAGCTTTGAAAAAGCTTAGTGTCTTAATCATTCCTTTCACATGTAACATGTTTCAGTTTGAAGACTCCGCTTGAATCCTTGAAGGTTTTTTTTTTCCATGGGTAAAGTTGGGCCTTGGTTATTTTTGTAGTTCTATAACAAATAACTAAGTTGTTTTCTTAACTTTAACTCATCTTTTGAATAGCTAAGTTTTTTATTCAAACAATTTGCAGGAGCAAGTTTGATATTTGTTATTTTATTAGTGAAGCAAAGTTTGAACTATACAATATGCAAAAAAAAAAAAAGAAAAAAGAAGACAGCCCATACTTGTGGAAAAAAAGTCATCCAGCTGTATTATTTGGGGAAAAAAAAAAAAGTGTCTCCTTGTTAGGAAAAAACCAACATTCATTTGTATTCCTTCTAGTCACAGTAACACAAGAGGTAACCATTGGGGGTGATGATGTGATTTATCCTGTTGTGTGTTTATTAGACTGAGAGTAAAACATAGTTATTACCAGCTTTCACCATCTTTTGTAATAAGTTTGCATTTTAACAGGACAGAGTTCTTGGAAAGTCAGGGGGCGAGCTGTATAGAAATAGCATTTTAGCATCCCTGTTTCGCATACGCAAATGAGGACTGACAACCACTAAGTGCAGTCCGTGCTTTACTGAAGGAAAATATAGGCCATGGTAAACACAAAAATAAATTCCAGCCTGTGGGGCCTAATGAAAAAATAATCCTCTTGAGAGGCAAGATCATCGTGCACCGCTATAGCACGGCTGCCGTCCGCTCTCCTGGCAGCGCGGGAGCCGCTGGACTCTGGTCTCTAGGATTTACCTCCATGAGTCGTGTTTCCCAGGTTCTCCCAGGGAAAGCCCCCCTGCCCCATAACCTCGCTTGGCTTCTGCTCATCAGAATGTCAGCGCTGTGCACCATTTCAGCTGGGTTGTATAGCTCTCCTCTAACACGCAGGGACGAGGGGACAGATTATAGTAATTTTTCCTGAAAATGGGAAAGGCAAGGGAGGTGCGGTTTTGTTAAATGGCTCCTAAGGTGGTCAGTAGATGCTGGAAGGAGCAGCCCTGTTCTCCCTTCCTTCTTGCTCCATGTGCCCACCCCTCTTCTTTGTCAGTTGGAGAAGGTGTGACTGCAAAAGCTGGATCAGCCACCTGAATTCACTCAGAGTTGTGTAATTCAGAGATTTATTGCTTTTTTTCCTAACAGATAGGGGGTGGCGGCAGGCAAAACCTTAGCTTAAATCGGATACTAAAAAGAATTTTCCTTCCAACATCTCAGAATAAGAAGTATAAGAAGCAAATGTGAACATGTTTCTTGGTTAAGCAGACTATTTATTAGCAAATTAATAGCACGAGTTGAAATATATTCAAATATATATGTGCTGCAATATATTCAAATATATTTAAACAATATATTAAATATCTTTTTTGTTCCAGAAGTTGAATGTTGATTATATGTGTATCAGAAATGGCACTTGTCTTCCCTGTCTGAAATCTCTACTAGAGAGACTCTTGAAAGTAGTTCAGCTTCTACCTGACCTTTCAGAGCACGTCTGCACACTGCTGCTCCCAGCTGCAGAGCCAGGATAAAATAGAGCTTGAAGAGCAGTGAACACTTATAAAATTCTATCTCATAAATCACACTATTTTTTTTTACTATGCACTTTCTTTTGCCTTCAAGTATCTATCTTAGCTGTGGTTTGAAAGCCTTTAGCATTTTTTTAAAATGCTAGTTAAGACGTTGTATGAAAGCTACTGACTTTTCTAATTGTTTGCCACAGCACCTGTAATTTCGCATGATAATTTTTCAGTATGAATTAACAGTCCATACAAAACTGCTATTATGTATTCAGGAACAGATTTAGAACTGCTGCAAGAGCTGTATTCAGAACTTCTGGGGGGTGTTCAGACACTTGGTAATGTGGCAGTCATTTTTTAATACATAACACTTATCTTTCTTTTGTTTTATTCATGATAATAATGATGTCTGAGCAAATGTCAGATGGAAGAGATCTCTTAAAGTCAGATTCCAGACACTGAATTTGCATGTTTACCCTGCAATCTCCAGCATAGTTAAAGCAAACAATTTCTGTAGTGTTGCAAGTTGCAAATGTTAAAGTTACCCAGCTGCAGTTTTGTCATTTTACACAGTGTAAAGCACAAATGGTACTTGCAGGCAATACTTGCTGGTTTCATTTAACTTGACAGAAACGTTAAACTGTGGATTTTATCATAAATACTAATTCATCTAAGAGGAAATTGCTGGACGTAATATATTTTGAATTCTGTTTGCTTTTTTCTCCAGTGCAAGGCATGCATCTATTTAGAAAGGAATTCCCCACAAAAAAAATTGCATTCTTGCTGTAATTGTTCTAAGGAAAAGTTTTGTAAATCATACAGGTCCCTAAAGTTGATTGAGAGCTCAAGAATGTGAAGACAGAAATCAGGAAGCTGCCCTGGCCTCTGTCTCTCCTGGTCTCGCAGTTGAGAAATTCAGAATAAGAGAGCTGAGAACATGAATTGTGTGATTCTAAGTCATAACTTCTACTTCGGCCCTCCTAATTTATCTGCTTCTACAGCTTGGTCACCATGTTAGGGATTCTTTATTTACTAGCTGAAGGGGACTAAAAATAGAATAATTGTTGGGCTTGAGGAAAGGCAACAGATGAGGCAGAATCCGTTCCTTTTGCCAGGTTTTGCTTCAACCCAAGACGCTCCCCCAGATGGTAAGGAAGAAGAAGATCCTGGCCCAGCTGCCATGGCAGAGCTGGCAGTGCCAGGCTCTTTGCAGAGAGAGCTGTGCTCCCTTCCTGGTGGGGGGAGCCTGGGAGAGCTGGTGTTTTGCACATCATTCTTCATTAAAAGGGAATCCCGCCGTGCCAACTTGCAGGCTCTCCATAGTGCTCAAAGGGGAACTTTGCATGGTCTCGTATCCCCCAGTGCAACAGCTCCGCCATGCTAACGGGGGTAAGAAAGGATGTGTTCCATCCAGTACAACTCCTTAAGGAAAAACAAACTCTCACTCAAAGATCTCCAAGGTTAAACAACTGAATTCAAGGCAAATACTTCAGGGAGTAGGATATTAAAAACTGTATCAGAGTTACCAATATTTAATGAAAAGTAGAAAACAGATATACCTGGCAGGTAGGTGGAGACGCTTGTGTCATGGCTTGTGTATCACAGGCTGCATAAAAGCTATGTACAGTCTGAGTTTGTAAGATCAAGCGTAAACACACTCTTCGGCTCTTAAAAGCATCTCATGAGCTGTGAGACTCTGCTTGTGACTTCTGTATTTATTCTTTGTTTTTAAGTCAAGATGTGCTAATTTGCGCTCCTTATCACATAACATCACAGCTGTTGGAACAGTCAGCATGGACAGCTCAGTGTTTCTGTACAACAGCTGAAGAGAATGTCAAGTACAAAGAAACGTGGTGCTCTACTGATACAAATTAGCTTATCACATAAATGGTGAAATAGAGAACTTTGACCCTATTATAGTAGAGTGTAAGACAATGGATTAACACTCCAGACTTCTAATTAATCACAGTGTGTCTCATCCTCTTGACTGTAGCTGAGTAGGCCATTCTTCTAACTTCAGCCAACAGCTCTCCAGCATTAACACTTCCCTGCTGGGGCTGCTTCTCCCGCGGCTGTCACCACAGATGACAGCGTTGCACTTCTGAATGTTTCAAAAGTCAGTTTCAGAAATATTCAGAAACATCGTTACACTTGAACTATACTTTTATTGTGTGAGGACTTAAAAAAAAACAACACAAAACTTAACTTCTAGGAACAAAGTAACACTCTGCACTTCTTATGCTATTTTCTCATGCAGGAGAAGTATAGAACAGTGCTGATTATGGTTCCTTTCTTCTATAACATGCACAAAGTATTTCATACAAACTAATTACAATTATCATCAAAATTTTACCACTGTACTGAAATGGGAATTCCAAAAGTTGGTATGCACATACCAAATTAATTTTAAGACGATACAAATTAATTTATGTCCAATACCACTTCTCAGGTAAAACTTTTATATCACTGAACTACTACAAGATAGATATTTAAACTACTTAATTTTTATTCCAACTTTTAGACCATGTTTTAAGAGGAACACTGCAAATAAATTGAAGCCATTGAGTCAACAGACACTGTTGATGATGCCATAAAATATTTCTGTAATAGCATCTCTCTTCTCAGTTTTAAGGCATCTGAAATTCAAACCAAACTGAGAGTTTCTCACTATCAAAAGCCAAACTAAGAAGTTCTCCCCAGAGAAAGACACAGTACGTCTCTTTCAAAAAGAACTATCTGAGGGGATGTGCCACCATTACAGGCTGCACACAAACCACAGCTGTTTTCCCCTGACCTGCTGTGTTTCCTAAAGTGTAACAGAGAGAAATCTCAGTGATGGAAAAAGTGTCCTAGCATGTATTCAGACCAAAGAATAAGAAAGAAATTTAATCCAAGATCTACAGACTCTAAACAAACTCTGTATAATATACTTTTATTATCCATAAAAGGTATTCCCTTTTTCAATTCACACTACAGATAAACAGGAATGGACTGTAATACTGATTCTTCGGTTATCTATAAAACTGTGGAGAAATAAGAAAACGGAAGTTTAACTGAATTTGTTACACAACATTGCTGGACTTTCAAACCACCAGTATCATCAGTAGGGATGGTAACGCGGCCCGGGGTTGTAGGAGTTGTAGCCGTAGTGGGAGGAGTACGATTGCCCTTGTCTGTGCTGCTGGTAGTTATTGCCCCAGCTTCTCTCTGGCCTCTGATTAGATCTATAGTCACCTTGCCAGTTGTATCTGTCCCCTCTAAAATATCTGCCATCTTGAAACCTGCAATGAAAAGAAATGTCAAATATTTACACAATTTGTGAGTACTTGAAAAGATAAATGATAGTGAACACTTAAATTTTACAGCTTTCATGAAAACTGTCATGTAACTCTTTATACGCTCAATTACTGATCGGTTTTTATGACAAACTGATGAAAACACATCTAGAGACATCTGACATCATTCATTAATTTCTTACTAATACCCACCACACTATTTGCTAAGTGATGGAAGGACAGTCTGTTTCCTAACACAGAGTATTCACAGGCATTATGTGAACTGCTGGAACTCTGAACAGAGACTTAAACAGACCATGCATCTAAAAAGCAAGTAGAAGATACATCCGTAGCTGTATCGAAGCAAGGGTCAATCTAGTAACTTCATGGTTGAAAGCTGTGGCAAAGCAGGCTTACGGACAATTTAGCTACCTATCAGCATAGAGTCCTGGAATTCGCATATTTCCTAAAATCCATACTGCCCCTGCTTCATGGCCTCTTGTAGATTGCCATACTCAAGAGAGTGTATCTTATCAGCAGTATTTAGCCATTGTTCAGTCTAAGTTTTAGCTTTTCAGCTGTATCTTGATTCCTATCAACACCCGAGCTGCCTCCTGGTAAATTTCTTTGAATATTTCAATGGTGTGGTGTAGACAAACAGCATTTACACGAGGTTCACTGTGTGACCAGAGTGTAGATGTAAGAGTTCATCAGTTCAAAGAACCACAGTTTATAAGAATATCTTCTTTAACAATCTTTTTTTTTTTTTTAAACTGTAGAAACTGATTTTGTGTTTAACTTAATGACAAGCTTCTAGAGTGAGAAAAAGTTAGAATGATGTTGTCCTTCTTTTCTTCAGATAAGGCACAAATCCTATTTAGGAATTTAACTAAGAAGCCTTCCTAATTGTTAGTTGGACTGAAATTTAATTATTTTGTATTAAAGGCTCATGTTACTATTGCCAAACATACTGTATGTGTAATCGTTTTTCAGTCACACAAAAATCAGATGTTACTGTCCACAATTCAGTAAAAAGCTGCAATTACATCCTGAAGAAATAATTCAAATATTTTACAGTAGGCAGATAACACTGCACTAGCTAGACAGAGTAGATGATGGATTTTACAGTCATTTCTACTAGATAAAATAATCAGTACCGATCTCTGTTTCTCTGGTTGCCACCAGATCTGTTTCTCCATTCTTCAACTATAGGAGGGGGATCTGCAGGGCGTTTCAGATATTCTTGGTATTCTTCATCATCTGACGTGAATCGGTGAGCAAACATCTTTTCATAATTCAAGGGCATGTCAACCAAGGAAGTCATTCTGAAAACTTTAAACATGAATACAGTAAAAGTGCCTTTAGCAATGTAGGAAGACTCTTACTGTAATAGCTACCAAAATGAAAAGTTACACTCAGATTAACACAGCAATTAAGTTTTGTGCAGACAGCATAGGTGATTGACTCTTAAGTTTCAACAATCTAAGACACTAAATAACTGTCCTGAAGAGGTTCTTTGTGATGGAAAGCAATTCCAATTCCACATGCAGCCTTTGGACATCTGTTCTGGATATGGAGACACTGATCTGTCTAAACACTGGGAGTGGTTTTAAGGGACTCCATCCACACAGGAGAAATTCAACTTTGGTACTTAATGTAGTCAGCCATTACACAGCAGCACCTTTGAATTGATTTTGATAGACCTAGATTAGATGAGCTCTGGTAGAAAGATATGGGACATTTCTGAGGGTTAGTAATAGAAAAAAAGCATTTCTTCACAATGCACTCCCAATCTACTCCCAATCCATTTTTGACAGGAAAAAACATTACTGCAATCAATGTGACAAGTTTTCTAAGGCAGAATATCATGGCAAAACCTACAGATACACATAGCCAGCAAAGCAAAATAATTAGATTTAATCACAATAATTTATGTGGTAATAACTTGATTCAGCGAAAAGACAGCAACTAAGAGGATGTTAAATTACCTCATAATATGCCTCTCTAATGGGATTTGTTTTTAAGGCCTAAGTTTCCTTATTTATCTGGCTATATATGCATTTGCACGCCAGACGTTGGTGCTATCTAGTACTGTCCATGAATAAGTCTGGCCCTAATAGCAGATGCTGAGAAAGGCTCTATGCCTACTGTTTTAACAGGCCCTGAGTAATGTAGAGCATTACAGGTCTTTGCCTCTAGACTTCCAAAATAAGCTTTTCTGCTGTCTCCTGAAGATTTGCAGGCAGGACCAATATTCACTGGAAGGAAAGAAGAAGGAGACAGGTTTCTTCTGGACTCTGAGAGCTAAAATATACACCCTCAATGGCCAAGCCCAGTTCTTCTCCCCACTGCACCTTGAGACTAGGCTGAGTGGAATGTTTATGGGGAACACAGCACAGCATTCAGTAAACTGAGTAAACCCCCCTTTCGTCAGCTTCGGCACCTGCTGATCTCCAGAGCCCATCTGCCGCCTTCCCCCTTCCACCTAATGACGCAGCCTAAATCTTTCTGAAGCAGGGGTAGGAGTTATTCCTGCAGGATTTTTTTTTATTTATTTATTTATTTTTTCCATGAGCTAATCTCGTTAGTTTTCACTGTGAGCTATCTTCAGGGAACTTCGCGCCTCAGTCAGAGATGGAGGGGGGGGGGGGTGTTGGGAGGTAACATTGCCCTGGGGACCCACCGCACGCCACCACAGCCTTCTCCAGAGAGCAGTGGGAGCTGCTCTCCTCACGATTAATAATTTTAATATCAGTATTCACCCTGTGGGGGGGGTGGGGG
>JAHREE010000547.1:3736632-3828391 GCA_033628505.1 Tringa tobata | reverse complement strand
AGGGAACTACTGGAAGGAGTCCAGCGTAGGGCAACAAAGATTGGATTGGAGCATCTCCCTCATGAGAAAAGGCTGAGAGAGCTGGGACTCCTTAGCCTGGAGAAAAGAAGGCTGAGGGGAGACCTTATTAATGCTTACAAGTATCTAAAGGGCTGTTTGAGGGAGGATGGAGCCAAACTCTTTTCAGCGGTTCCCAGTGACAGGATGAGGGGCAACGGGCACAAGCTGGAACATGGGAAGTTCCACTCAAATATGAGGAAGAACTTCTTTATGGTGAGGGTGCCAGAGCCCTGGAACAGGCTGCCCAGGGAGGCTGTGGAGTCCCCTTCTCTGGAGATCTTCAAGACCCGTCTGGAGTAATGTGCTCCTGAGTAATGTGCTCTAGGCAATCCTGCTTTGGCAGGGGAGTTGGACTAGATGGTCTCTAGAAGGTCCCTTCCAACTCGAATAATTCTATGATTCCGTGATTCTGTGATCTGCCTCAGCAACATATTTATGCTCCCACCTGGTGCTGTCGCTAGTGGTTAGTCTTCTCGCCTTTAACACACCTGAAGTTATGTGTGAGCATCAAAACTTTTCCTAAACAAGGTCTCGAGCGTGCAAATAGCTAGAGGCAGGGAATGGTACCTCCCTGGCTGTACTTCTGCGACCCTGGGTGTTATTACTAATTTAGGAAGTGCCACAGTGGTTATTAACAGCTCACTGCCCAAAGGATTTGCAGTGTGGAGATGTGGCGTCACCTCCCTCCCCTGAACGACTGGTGGCCTCCAGACCTTCCTGTAGCAGAAATGGTGTTGTTGCCACTTTTCCCCTATTTGCACAATTCTGATGTCTTTGTATTGCTGACTGTTTTCCATAACTCCAAAGCCAGTGAGTTTTAAATGATCTCTAGTTCTGTGTATAAAAAAATCGGGTTTTTGTAGGACTCTTTCAGAAAGCAATGGTTTTTTATAAGCTCTACTAGAGACTTTATTGCTCACAGGTACTAGCAAAGCATAGAGACTGATAATCAAGTACGTCACTTGAAACAAAACACCCCAGCAACAGCAATAGCGGCATCCAATTCTCAAAAAATATTAGACCAGAATAAGTGCCCTTTGATATAAACAGAAATAATTACAGTCTGCTCTCCTGCATGACCTATAGCAGGAGTGTATTGTCACTTGCAAAATAGAAGTGATGACCTCAATCCGAACAGCCCAATGCAAATATCTTAGCCTGGGTAGCTAGTTCTAAACCAAACAAATTGTCATTGGAGCTGAAAAATAATATATTTTAGCTTACATTTTCCCTATATAATCCCTGTTCTGCTGACTGCCCTTTGAAAATGGGCAGAAGTAAGTAGGATTTTATTTCTTCCCCAGACATGTTTCATTTTGACCACTGGATATTGGAGTTTCAGGTGTGTCTACAGAGGATTTCATGCATAAAATTCATGAGATGATCCTTAATAAAAGGGAGATACTTCTCTTTTTTGAGGCTCTAGTCTGCTGTTTCACAGATGACATTTTTCATTAAAAGACCAAACTTAATTTAATATTAAACTTTTAATTAAAGGCTAAAGTCATCCATACATTTAAGCATGTACATAATCTAAGCATATATATAAATCCTGTTGAAGGCATGGGCACCCTGCAAATGCTGTGAGCAGTGTACTTCACAAATTACAGTCTTGCTAAGGTGCTCTCATCAGCATATTCTGCATAGAAAAACATTTGCAGGGAATGGCTACATCAGAGTGGCACATAATTATATTTATCATGTTTATTTATATGTGATGTTTGTGCATTGGATCTTTTTTTGTGGCATGTCTTTGTGCCTGCTATGGGTTATAACATCAAGAAGGAGACCACGATCTGCGTGGCAGTTTCCTATGATTTCTCAGAGGTGGTATACTGAAGTTTAAACTATGAAAAAGCCAAGGTGACAGGTAAATTTTAAAGGAATAAAGGCACTAAAAAATAGATATTGTCACTGAGTAGGACTTTCAACACCCACTAAATGCCTCACACAACACATACCTGCATAATAGGTGCCCAAGTACTTAAAAGGTCTAGCTCCAAGTGTTGTCAAGACTGAGGACTTGATAATCCACTCTTGCAATCTTTCTGCTCACTTCAAGCCTCTCTGGGTAATTAATGTGTTGTTTTTGTACAAACACAATCTCATAATCAGTGTTCCTGAACTCTACTGTAGTGTGATAAAGCCTCAAAGGGTTTGCCTTTTTTTTCTTAATGTGGATTTTATTCTGTTAAATAATGTACTTTCAGATGAAGTCTTATCTTCCAAATTTTAAACTAAGAATTGTTCCTTTTAGCCTATCAGAAATTAATGGAGCTTTTGTAGAATGGATCTTCCTGACCAAACAAAGGAATGTACAGTAAAACTAGCAAAGTCTTGCCTGCCTTGGAAAAAGGGAAAATGGCAGTTCTTTTTATAATTATTTAGTCTTGATAACTCTTACTGTTCTGTCACAAGACATTGTATTTGATGCTTTACATAAATCCCCAGCCTCTGGACTCATGTGTTTTCATTATACTCAACTTTCATTTAAAAATTAATTTCTGGCCCCTTGTTATTGTGGACACTGCTTGGGAAAAGAAGTAAATCTGCTTTACTTGATAACCAGCCTGTACCCAGAAGCAAAGGGAAAACCTTACTCAAGTTTTATTTGTTTAAAATCTTATAATTTTTTTTTACAATTTTCCATTTCTTTATGACTGGGTTCGTTGCTTTATCTCAGTAGAGGCTGACAGCTGTGGCATTTTTAATGAAAAGTCAGCATGTATCTCAGTAGCAGGAAAAAAAGGGGAACTCAATTTTTTGTTCATTTCTGTGTCTTTAGACAGGAGAGATCCTTTTACTTCAATGTTAATATCTACCTGGAGAAATCAACGAAAGAACTAACATCCCTTGTAATTGAGGCCTGTCTGATCAAGGGAATATTGGTCTATAAACAAATAAGCACAGAAATCTCCATAGTTTGTTATGGATCCTGCTGGTTTTTTAAACAACAAAATAATATATCAGATAATATTTCAGTGAAAAATTATTTATCTCCAAAACTCTGATTCCTTTTCCCCACTTGCTGAATCAGGCCAGTGATTTCCTGTCAACCGATTTCCCTCTCCCCCCATTCTTCTTTCAGTGTCTCAGTTACAGTGTAACTGAAAGAGTGGTTTGTTTGTACAATGAAACCCAATTTCCCCAGATAATTTATTCTAGGAAATGGTGATGTCTGGCACTGTTAGAGAGAGCAAGACTTTGTGTTCTGGCTAACGGCAGGTACAAAGGGCACGCGTGGCAGCCTTGTTATTGATTACACACTCAAGTAAAGCTGTGTTTCAGTGAGCACAAGAGGTCTTAAGACCACCAGGGGACATCTGAGTAACTAACGACCGCAAAGTATTTGCTAGATCATTCACTGCACTGAGAGATAGGTAAGCAGAGACACTCTTTAGCCAATCTGCAGAAATATTTGGAATTGTGCTCTTTCTCTAGGTCTTCCTGTGCTCGGGAGATCAGTTCTCATCATGAGGTATTATTCCTTTGGCTGGAAAGGATTATTGCCTAGATGAAGCTCACTTAAATAACAAGAAAGCCGGAGATATAACAGCTGTTACTGACAAATGCCTCTGAAGCCCGTGCAGTTATGCTGTCAGATCTCTGCCTTGCCTTTGCTGTTATATTGTACAATACTGCTGAGCTTCAGAGTCTCTTTCACACACCTCCATATGGTATTGTAAAGCGAAGTCCGTAAAGGAACAGACTGCGCCGTTTCTACCAACTTCACTAAACTTAATAGAAGAAATGTTTCCTTCCCGTAACAATGACCTTTAAATGTTAACTGCCTAAAAAAATAACATTGTCCTTTTTTAAGGGGAAAATGCAATTCCTGGTGCTTGATTGTGTTACAGAATAACCATTTTGGTGCTCTGGGGCCCAATTCCTTTGCATTAAGCTTACAACAGTGTAACACTTGATTAGAAGGAATTTATTCCTAATTTATGCGAGCATGAAAGAAGGCCTTTAATTTTCCTAAGAGCTATTTCTGTTATAGGTCTTTTAAAACTCACAGTCACATTAAATTATATTTCTAGTGTATTGTTCTTAAAATTAGTGTAGAGGTGTTGTTATCTGACTGTCATTTCCACATATCTATATACACATATACAAATTAAACATCGCTACATTCTAGCTGCCTTCTTTTATTTTCACCTTTTAAACTGACTAAGCCAGCTGTGCCCTTTGGGGTCTATAAGAATGAATCATTTTTATTATTTTTGCTCTCTTAGACAGTAATTACAGAGTAGTATGCTGTCTCTGTTTTTTAATATTATGGTGCCATTTTAATCCATGGTGCAACACTATTAACTTTAGCAGAGTTACGCTAGAAATGAATTTGTCCCCAGGAGGCTTTTCCAAATGTTCAGTTCTTTCCTTATGATTACCCAGAGGAACGGAGAAGAAGAAGGCAAGACAGAGGGCCCTTTGATAGGAGGAATGTAGTTCAAAGTGAAGTCTTGTTTCTGCCATTCATGGTGCTCCATATGTTCCTCATTTGGGGTGGAGGTGGGTTAGACCCCATGGAGGCACGCATGCTGTGGCTGAAGGGCAGGCAGGAGTTTTTACATAGCACATCTGGTGCACAGGTTATGTGCTTTCCCAGATGTAGGTAATGTACAAATGGGGGGGGGGGAAGTGGGAGGAATATTCAGATACTTAAAGTGTGCTTCTGTGGAACTGCTTGAAAGATAGAAAATGGAGTAGCCAAATGCTAAGATATCAAACTCATGATAATCATCATGCTGTCTAAACTCCAACTCAGATGCTTTTTAGATGTCAAGTAATCCTGCAAGTGGGGATGTATGAATCAGTGCTACCATGGATTGCCTATTGTAAAGATAGTTGCAAAATATAAAGGAGGTACTTACAGAAGTTTCTAGGACTAGAGTTTATTCATATTCCGTTTTCTTTTATAGTTTGATGTTTTAGTTTGGGCTCATTTCTCGTGTTCATATCCGGGCTAATACGTTCAGATCTGCTGCACTAATGAAATGCCAACTTGTAAATTCAATAGAAATTAGTAGCACCTAGCTGAGTTTAGAAGGGGAATTTAGAGAATTTCCTCTTTGCTGCCAAGGAGCAGAGAGGGACGGGGAGCCAAGAGCAGGGTAGCGGGGTAGGGGGCCCATCCCACAGCCCCGAGCAGGGCTGGCCAGGGACGGCAGCCCAGAGCTCAGAGGGCTGGACAAGTTCATGAGGATGAGACAAGTCCAAGGCAGGTCAGAAATTCAGACTGTGGATCACTGCCCAGACCGACAGGGTCCATGGCCAGGCATGGCACAGCTGCAGTGCGGCTGCATTCGAAGCCCAGCATAGCCATGACGGCGCCAGGCAGGGACCTGAGCTTCCCTGAGCCCCTCTGCCTGGGGCAGGGGTGTGGGGGAAGCCCCAGGGGGAACTGGTCGTGGTAATTAAGGCCTGTCAGTGTATTCAGGGCCCTGACATGCACATCTGGTAACAATTTCTGTTATGTTTAAATCAGAAACTCAGATCCTTGCAAAACCTAGGATCTAGCAGAAGGAAATGGTTACGCCTTTTTAGCCAACATCTAGCATTTCTCCTGGGTTGGATAGTTCACGCAGTTTGCACGTTGCACACCAATCGTTGCCTCGGATACAAAGTTAAATATTCAACCTCTAAAGAGAATACCTAGGTCTCCCATTTACTCCCAGAGTCCTTCTTCTCTGGGTGGTGACATTCCCCAGGCACTGGAGCATTACCCTGAGGCTCCTCGAGTGGAACTGCCATGCCCTTTCTGAGGTCCAGACTTGAAATCTGCCCTTGCCACCAGCCCTGCAGACAGATGTGCAATGAGGCCCCACTCATGGCTGTCCTCCCGCTTCCGTCTGCCAAAGCCACTGCAGATGTGTAAGCACACGTTCAGGTACTGCTAAAGGCAATGAAATACAGCAGTATTTCAGTGTTTTGTTTCCTCTCAAGGCTCAGGTCAGTGGAACTGGTCTAAGTAATACTCTCTCCTTTAGATAGTAAACATGCCTCTCGCCAGTTGGGTTTACCAAGAAGCTGTCAGTTAGCACAGGAATTTGTCAGCCTTCTTTCTCTTCTCTTTGTACAAAAGGAGAGTGCTTGAATGTTCTCTGCAGTTCCTCTTAAGGGCCATTAGAGAAAGCAAGGGCTGAAGTATAGGCCAACTTTGTACTACTTAAACTTTGGAATGTCTTCTTAATCTGAAGTAATTTTTTTAAAATTGTAAACTTGAATTTTCCAGAGATACCAATCTGTATTGAGACCACACTGTGCTAAAGTGAAATAAGGTATAAATGAATTAGCTGAGCTGCAGAGAAGCCTGCAGGATTTTGCAAAGCTGGACTGAGCGCTCTGCTCCTTCTTCTGACATTGCCTCGCTACTGCCGTGCACTCCCCTGTGCATCCCTGCGTTGTGCCTTGCCCCCCACAAAATCTGGAAATTCTCTGGGCAGAGATTATCTTTCAATTTTATGTTTGTGCTGTGCTGGGGCTGGTCCTTGTCTGGGGGTCTAGGTCACCACTACTCCTAGCAGTAATAACTCTCCCTCTGTTGCTAAATTAGGACTGGAGATCATTCTTTCCAGCAGACAAGGGTTCCTAATCTTTCAGGAGATATTATGCTGCGGCTGCCACCCCTCTGCATCCCCTCTTGCCCTCCCTGAGACCTCTGCTTCAGATGTCAACGCACAGCGTCCTTGCCTGCCCCAGTGCTGCTCTAATTCTTTCTCTGTCTTTGCCCCAGCTCCTGCGGCAGTTTCCTTTCCTGGAACCTTTCCACAGCGCTGCTGCTCCCGTGGCCCTGCTCGCCCTCCTGGGTTCAGGTCTCTCTCTTCACCGCTTTCTTGAGTTGTGGCTGTTTCTTTCCCATCCCTGTACCGCCGGCAGAAGCTGTGCTGTGGTGGCAACCAGCTGCTCCGTGGGCTAGCGCTCAGCTGAATGCTGCTTTCTGATGTTGGTTGGGAACTAGTGCAGAAGAACATGCTGACTACTAAACTTAAAAAAATATAGAGATGTTATCTTGGAAAATGCAAAATTCTGATGGAGACTCTGCCGGAGGGCTATTAAAAACAAGCTCAGAAAATCTCACTCGTAAATGAAAGCCGCACAGTAATTTTTGGTGATACATGGAATGTGATTGTTTCATGTTATGCTATGGCTGCTCATTTTAAGAATAATACAGAGTTATTTTCTTGGTCTTAAATGCTGCTGTGGGGGTATCACAAACTTCCTGAGTAAAAAGTTTAATTAAAAAGGAAATGTTAATCTCCAAGCAGTAGCATCTGCAGCATATTGCAAGATAAGGCTTTGCCAACCTGAAAAACTAAGCAAGATTCTAATTAAAACAGGGGAAAAAATGATGAACTAGATATACGTTTTATTTAAGGATGGCAATTACATAAGATACCAAAGATCTCATGGTTGCTATCTGATGGGAAATGTGCTGCCAGATCTCACAGACTATTTCCAGGGAAAGAAATCCTTGTTCCGCTGGTTCCAAGTACTGTTGGGATATTGCCTTCTGCGGGGTCAGGACTTTGCTCTGGCTCTCCGTTTGACTCGGAAGTCACGTTGGTCGTGTTGAAAACTGCAGATGATCCAGTAATGAAGTAATGTGTCAGCATGGTATGAGGGAACACCATACTGCTAGCGCTGCCATCTTTCCAGTGAGGCACAAATACAAAGTCCTGACTATTTATGGTTATTAAAGATCCCAGCGCACCTTTTGAAAATTAAAGCTCTTAATCCCTGTGTGCTGGCCAAAATCTATTTTAAGTGATGCCACTCTGTCTATCAGCGTTTCCTTTATTGTTCCAGATGGAGATAGTGTTGGCTATTGCATCCTGTTCTAAACTGTGTGCTGGGCTCCTGTGTGTTTTGGAACAGCTGATATTTTCCAGAAACAACCATGCTGCAGTGGTGTGTGAAGTGATCTCTATATATCCTTCACTTGTCTCACAGGAATGGAATGAGGATTAATCAATTGTGACCGAATCACGGTCCCAGTGAGATACCTGCACAAATGAAAATGCAAAGCATTACCTTTCTGAAAGTGTCTGTGTAGTGAGAATCCCTTTGGCTGGGGAGGAAAATGCATTTTAAAGGCTGTTTCCTCAAGTGTCTAGTTACCTGTCACAACAGGCATTATTGTGCGTGAGGAAATTCCGGTTCGTTGAATGTGCCTTTAAGCATGTGGTGTTTGTTGGCTGGCATTTGTGGCTTTGCATGTCCTATGCATTCAAAACATGCTTTGTTATACTTCCAGGGCTGGCTCCTGCTCTTCTCCCAGTGCAGCTAATGCCATGGAATTGTATCGCACAAGCCATGTTCCTAAAATATAATAATAGTACGTCTCTCGTGCAAATTTAGGAAAGAGTGGTCATAGACTATTTTGGGAAAAGTGTACTCACCAGGTGGACACAGAATATTCAGTCAGCCACTGAGGAGCTGAAGAACAGTAACAAATATTATTAAAGGTGGGTATGGATGAAGATTAGCCTATTCCTGCAGGAAAACTATCAAATTAAACTTAGAAAAATGTTGGTACATTCACAACATAAATCATGTGCTCTTCTGCAAACGAACAGTAAATGAAAAATAGAGGATATGTGTCATCCATACTTTATAGTGTTGACTTTATTTTCTCAAGTATGTAGAAAAGGTTTTGATGTGTGTATATTAATATTTCTCTATTGACTAAAGATTAATTTAAAACAAAACATAGCTCAAAGCTTTTCTGACAGTTGTAAGTGTTCTGCTCCACCTTCCACAAAGTCCTGTGGAGCTAAACTGAGTTCTGTAACTGCGTGCTTGGTGTTGTCTTCTATGGTAGTGCACTGGGACCCCTCCCCGGCTCCAAAGCCCTAACTGAACTATGGCTGAAAGACTTAATATGATATTAATGCATAGCTGCTGCTGCCTGCCATCCCATGGTTACTTCTTCAAAACCCAGGTAAGCACTCTGGATCTAAAGAGTTCTACTCTGGGTGTTTCAGCTGCAACCGTGTCCCTAAATATTTTATTTTTAAAATATTTGCAAGTGACTGAAAATTTTGCTCTGATTTTTCAAAAAATATGAATTTTATACACCCCCCAAGGACTATGAAAATTCCTCAGAGAAGTGGAATCTGTGTTTACCGTTAGTTATGAACACTTTTATAACTTCTGTTAACTAGAATTACACAACAATGGATTGAAGATTGTTGACAGTAAATACTTTCTGAGAAGGAAAATACGGAGCTGAAAAAATCTGATTGTGTGTGTTTAACTGATGAGTAGTGTTTATGTATTTTGTCATCCAAGTATCATTGCAGAGCAAAGTTATATTACCTAGAATTAGGAATGCAGAAGCTCTCCTTGAGCTAGTTTTATCTAGGTAAGACATGCAGCACAATTTGCCACCTAATAGATTCTTTTAAAATGCATTTTCTCATCCAAGAATTCCTGGCATCTTTGTTTGTGGGAGCTGTATTCTTATTGTTCTTTTGTCAAATAATATTTTTTTTACTTTTCCAGACTTTAATTACTAGTGGTAGTAAAAAGAGAACAAATTCTGAATGATTTGTGGCCTTCTAGTTTCACTTTTATTGTTGATTAATTACTGTAGTTTATCAGGACTTAGATACAAGGACTGGTGTAAGTCAAGGTTTTCAACTTTATTTGAAAGTAGTACAAATTAAGTCCAGTAGGGCTTTTGGGGTTTGTTTATTTCTAATACATTTTGGAAGCATAAAAATATTAAGCTCCTTCTTAAATGCATCTTAATTGCTTTCTGTAGAAGAGTCTGCAGGGTGAAAAAAATCAACACTTTTTTTCAGAGAATGCTGCAAAATATAGCTTTTATGGTGACAAATAGCTTCCTTCACAAATTAAAGTTCTTCCTGTCTGTGAAAGACAATCACAGTTGAGCACTTCCAACTTCAAATCCCTGAGCCAGATCTGGCTTCCCTGAACTCAAGACATTTTCCACAATTGGAGGAAGAAATCTCGTACTGCAGTGCCACTCGTGTCCTTGTGAGCTTTAGTGAGAGCTTTGGGGTGCTCGCTATTATACTTCAACCATGAGTAAATAGGCTTGAAATTCCATGTGGCTTCATTCCCACCTGGCACTCTGTCTGTACTGCTCAGTCCTTTGAGAAATTCATCCAGGCGAGACATCCAGATACCTCTGCCTGCAAGGAAACATATAAGCCTTTATCAAGTCACTGGGCATTTGTGTAAATTAATCAGACCTCTGGTGTACCCATGGAAATGTCTTCCTTTCCCAGTAAAGCAAGCAAGGAGTTGATTAAGGGGTAAAGTCCACCAATTATTAAGTTCTAAAGAAACACAGAGTGAGGTATTTTGCACCAGTCTGAAGTATGAATTCCTACAAGCAGCAGGGCAAGCAACTAAAATGCTCTGAAAGGTCTGTCCCCAGCCTCTCTTCCTCTGTTCTATTTTATATGGGAATAGTGGGTTTTTTTGGAGAGTGACAGTGGGGATGCAGTGGGGAGTGATCCTTCAAGGGGGGAGCTGAGGAATGGAGACTTGCCTGCTTGCACATCCAGGACCCTGGGAGAAGGGCAAGGGGGAGGCAGGGTGTCTTGGAGGAGGACAAGGCTGCAAAAAGAAAAAAACACATTTCCCATTACAGCCCCTAGGAACATCCCACATCACCCTCTCATCCTTTCCTACGGGTCCCACTGCTCGGCTGTCCTTTTCCTTCTGCTGTATACCTGTCCACCATCCCCACATGTCCCTCATTACACCCTGAAATTGTACCCACCGCTGCAGAAAGTCAGGTGCGGGGCAGCAAAATTCGGTTTTGCTTATGCTGCTTGAGCTGGCTCTGGTCTCACGGGCAGGATTAGTTCTATGCATGATGCAGAACCACAGCAGAACCCCAGGCTCAACCACGGCCCCTTGGCCCCGCAGCCCCCTTGGAAACCAGACCCCCTTCCTGCTGCAGGAGAGCTGGCTGCAATGAGCCTGGGGGTGTCTTCTCCATCACCCCTCTTCCCTATCCCCCCAGCCACTGTGACAGCACGACACCTCCCCCCAGCAGCTCGCCGACCCGCACCCACACCAGGCATTGTTCATGCACCATAGAGCCCGACACAGCCAGTATAACGGAGTGGGCTAATTAAAAAGGCAGCATTTAAAATGCCAGACCCTGGTTGCTTGGAAATGTAATCCAACTTCAGTATTATTTTCAAGCTTGGATTTTTGAATCCAAAATTCCATGTGACGGAAGAGATGGGTATTTAAACAGATGTCTGCAATTTCTTTAAAAAATAGAGATTGAGTTACAGATGGTAGAAAGGGCCTGAGAATTAAAAACTCCTGAGTTACAGGAAAATTTACATGTGAGCAAAATGGTTTACTGAAATGAATAGTCGTGCAATTCTGCATGTTTGAAAATTAAGATTCTTTCACCAAAAATGTGAATACTTTTCCCTTCTGCATTATCTGCTTCTCTACTAGTAGCCTTGGCTATCACCATCATTGTCACAGCCAAGTTGTAATATGAGGGTCCTGTTTCTAACAGACAAGGCATATAGTTCTTTCCTTCTTCTATATCTTGTACAATTTGGCCTGTCAGGACCAAAAATTTTGATCTGAATTAGTTTAAAAAGAAAACTAATCTACCCCATCTGCATAACCAGTGCCCGATTGCTCTAACTTCCATTTTATAAATCACAAATAAATGGAATTTTGTGATGTAAGCCTGGAAGGAAACCAGAGTCATCATCTGTACTCGAAGATGAAATGGAATCTATTTTTTTCTTCTTTTGGGGATTTAAAAAGAAAATGACCAAAATAAACTTTCCATGAAAAAGCTGATAAGTTCTAAAGTGACATATGAAATGCAAAGCACTGCGTATTGGAAGGGAAAAACTGAACATATTTGGTACAGTTTTGAGGAGCAATTCAGGATCCAGCTCACCAGCTGGGAGACCTGTACATTGCTGTGAGCAGGTTTATGAAGATCTCCACTCATGCATATGTGCTCAAAAAAAAGTAGGATTAGGATGTATATGAAGCAAGTACATAGACTCAAATGGAAGCAAGGAGACTTTTACATGCTCTGTACATACATACATACATACTCCTCACCTACTCTGCAGTGTTACAGTCCATCCAGTGCAAAACCAGTTCAAATTCACATGATTTCAGAGAAGAGCAGCAAGACCCACTAGCTGCAGAAAGAAGCCGTCATGTGAAGGGCGACCAACCTTATTTACTTTAGAGTGGAGTGGAACGTAATCAAAGTGTCTACATCAATGTAAACATTAAGAAAGAGAATGGGGAATATCTGTTTTCTCTGTCTTACCTTGTAAGTACAGAAAAAGAGGTCTGTTAAAGGGAACAAGGTTTGCTTCAAGTATAGAACCACTCTTAGAAATATTCAGGTTCGGTGCACACTCCTGGATGTGTCCCAGGCTGGATTTCTAGTAACCAAAGTACAGAGGATGCCTAGAGGATCTGTCCCAAATTGTTTATTAATGGTGACGGATGCTCTCTGACTACACCAGTATTATTAGAAATCTATCAGCCTCCTACAATTGCAGCCTTCAACACTCTGCTGAGCACTTACATTCAGGGCTTGGAGCCCTGTGGTTGGTAGGGCATTATTCTGGTTTTTCTGGCTGTCTTTACGTGTCTATGTTTTTTCCCTCTAAAATCATATTTAATTTTTTTTTGTTAGCTGTGTATTTGTCTTCATTGAGAAGGCAGCGTATATTACAGTGTGACAATGACAGCTCTTTGCATTTACATAAAAATCTGCTTTGAACTGATATTTGCATATTTTACAGGACAACTTTTTGAAAGTGAGGTAGAACACTCGTGTGCCTTCTATTACTCCTCTTAGACAGGAGCTTCCTGGCACTAAGTAATTATACATATAAGAATAAACTGCAAAGAATAATAAGAGAATGTTCAACCTACTCTTTTAAAGATGATTGACAAAACGCTTTTAAAAATGGGCTTCTCCTTTTTTACTTTTAAAGACACAAAAAGTAGTCCTAAATGATTGTTCTTGGATTATTTCTGGAGGAGAGTGGAGAGCAGAACTGCTTTTACCTTAGAAATCACATGAATGTCAGCTTTAGAGGTTTTTATGTCTTGCTGGAGAACTCATTGAAGGTCTCAGATGTTTATTGTGAGCTCTGACATTTTAATTGAAGGGACAAGAGTGTTGATTTTTTTAAACAAATAGATCCTTTGTCCAAATTGTTTATTAGATATTGGATTAAGTAGGTTTTAACAACAAAAATCGTAAATCAGAGTGTTTCAACAGTCTGACTTAAAATCTTTTCTTTTCTCAGTTGCTCATCTTTAAAATTTTATATCCAGTGATATTATAATTACATTATTTCTCCATTTTTCAGGGGATTTTGAAAACTATTTCTCTGTCTCAAACGTAAAAATCAAGAATTCCCCAAAGCTTTTTTGGTTAAACTTCTGGATAACATTTAAAGCTTGAAAGTGGTTGGTTATTTGTCAACGGAAGAAAAAAAAGGAAATGGCACAGTTCTGTTGGAGTAAAAAAATGCAAATTTCATCAGTCTAGCTGGAAAAAAAAAGAAAATCACAGTATTGAATATTTTATTTAATACTATCTGCCATGGGAAATATGGAGAAAATTGTCTTGAAGTATAACAGTTGAAAAAGACTAAACAGCAGGTTTTCTGAAATAAAATTATATCTAAAATAAAATAGAGTGGCAAAAGATGACAATAATGAAAGACAAACAAAAAGAGAGAAGAAAAAAACTGAGAGAGGGGAAGAGACCGATGAGACCTTTGCTTTTCAAGATGCAGACTGGGCACGTACGCCTGATTGCTAGATCAGTTTCTGAAAAGGATATTCACCCTGTATCCAGAAATAAAAAAATATATATCTTTAGGAGGGCCATAAGAATAGGAGAAATTTCTCATCTAAAGAAGTTCTATCCATTTACAGACTGTGGGTATTTTTATTGCTCAGCTTGAATCATACCAAGGGATCTTGTGCCTACAGTATTTTGAGTCTTCCTGAACCATGTCACAGTAATAAGAGCACCCTTGTGAATACCCGATGAGGACTGAATTACCATCATGTACACATCCTGCATCGGAGCCAAATCGGAAGTGAAATATCATGTCACATATGAAAGCTTAAGAACTGATTAATTTTAATAGCATATTTATAGTTCTCATTTGTGGAGAACTCAAAGTACTTTAAGAAAAAGGAATACTAAATTACACTAGAATAATGTAAATCAACAGGATCTATATGTGAATTAGGACTCTGTGATAGTGGAGGACTTCAAGATGGAATCTTCTATAGAGCAATCACTTCATTTAATATTGATAATGTTAAACGGTTTGCATGCACCTCATTCAAATCCATGAGACGTTCACTGTTGACTTAAATTGAGGACAGGACTTCATCTTGTATTTGGCAGATACAAAAAGACAACGACAGTGTGCCACGCTTCAGAAAGAGGGATATCTCCTCCATTTGGAAAAATAGAAGGAACTTCAGATTAAGGGTGTGCACTTACAGAAACCCAAATATGAGCAGAAAACTGGGTTAACTTGCTGTCTGCAGGACCACATGTCTCAGGGTCCTTGATAAATGGGACCACAACTCTGTCTCTTCTGTAAGACAGTTCTGAAAAGAGCATAAATCAAATGGGAATACCTTATGAACACAAGCGATATACAAAATTTTGTATTGTGAATTTCACAGCCAACCATAGTTCCATAAGCCTAAGCTTTTTTTCATAATTGGGGATGAAAATACATGCTTTAATTTGTGATTGGAAAAGATTAAAACATTAGAAAATGCGAAGGCAACTGCAGTTCCAATTTCCAATTTTCATCTCATCATGACACATGTAGTAAGTTCATTACCCCATTTTGATCCAATTCCATTAGGTATTTGTAAGCCACATACAGCACTGGTTCATAAAACATAGCTTTCAGATAGGCACCAAAATGAGCTAATTACTCAGAGAGGACTACGTCAACTCCTCTCTGATGAGTGGAGTATGTAATCTAACAAAATGAAGTAAATGGTGTAAAACAGTGAGATAAAATCATCCGGTTTACGATGGCAATTTTTTCCACAATATTGCCAGGCTGCCATTTTTTTCCCCTCGGAGATCGCTACTCCTCGCTGTTTCCCCAGGAAGAGAGGAATGGTCACATCAAAGCAANAAAGTTTAGCTGTGGTTTGGAGAGAACCGAGTGGAAGGTTGCAGTGGTTCCCCATCCCCTTCCATAAGTCAGTCGTAGCTCTAGGCTCGGTGTGGTCCTGCTGTGCCTCCAGAGCTGTTCTGGCTGCGAAGGAGCTTTCGAGTGCTCTGATTGTGCTCGTGTCTGCGCTGCTACGCGTGCTGTGTTGGGTCACGCAGTCTTGTACAGGTATGGGGCACGTTTACCAGTCAAGTTCAATATCCTGATTTAATGTGTCTCACTTCAAGTAAGTTATTTCAGTCTCACACTGGTGCACGTGCGATTAAGCTCCCACCATCATACATTCCCAGGGTTATGACGTGGGTTGTGCACACTCGTACACCCTGTACAGAGTGCAGACAAGGTGTTCTTTGGATATACAACTCGCATCGTTATCTTGCCATTCACCTTTTTGATACAGGGAAGTTGGAAGTACGTTTATGATAGTGTTAGTGCAGCCATGGCTCAGCACACGTGACACAGGAGCAACCTCCCCAGGTTCCTCCCTGTTCCAACTCTGCTGGCAAATCCTTCACCTGCTCCAGCTTTTCCTTCTGTGAAATGGGTACCTCTGTACTCATCTGTCTTTGTGAAGTACGTTGTGATCAGAGCACAGAGCTCAGTCTTTCTTGAGAGAATATGTCTTGTCCCAGGCATTCCAGTGGGATTTTGCTTCCTGGGCATGTTTTGGTGTCATGTATGGGGTACGTTCTCACAGAAATTGCAACAACTTGACCCAGCTCTTAAAATATTCTTTTTTTTTTCTTTTTTTTTTCTTTTTTTTTCCTGGGGGTAACCATTGCTAATGATTCATTTAAATGCGGCCTATGGATTTGGCAGTGACTGATGGTGCTATGAAACCGGATCTAGCTACTTGAGCTCAGCAAAGCTATTTAAATTGCTTATTAGCTGTGAGCTGAGCTATTTAAACTGTTGTTTTAGTTCAACTTACTAGGCAGCAAGGTAGTGTCAAGTTTTACAGAAGTAATTTACATGTTTTAAAAAAAAAATAATGCCTGTAATTCAGGGTATGGGAAAAGAGTGTTGTAAAAAAAAGTGTCCAGGGAAAAAGTCTGTTTCAGTGCCCATAAAAATCAATGTGAAGATTCTGCCGGCTGAAAACCATTGTCTTTGGGTCAAGCCACTGTTAAGGATCTCACTGGACAAATATTTACTTTAAAGGGAAGAAATCTTTTCCTGAATCACCACTTTCTTCTGCCCAGCATACCTGATAACTGCTGTTACCTCAGTAGTCTCAGAGCTTAAACTTCAGTTATTTGAAAAATCACAGTGTAACCTGTTTCCAGCTGTAGAAATCTTTGTCTGAAAATACCACCTGATTTGGCTCTTGGTGTTGTAAGCCAAGGGCTAACACAACCAAGAAAGTGGCTCGCTTGTCTGTGGCTCTGATTTTAGTGAGCTGTACCTACTCATCTAATAAGCACAGTCTGATTCAATTTTACTGCAATTAAGGCAGTCTAAGATAACTTCCAGTTTTAAAGATGCTTCAGGTTTAGTTATTAGATGATTTAAGGAAGTACTGGACAGCTGCTTCATCTGTGCTTACATTCTTAACTATTTTTATTTCTTTAGTATCTTTGCATTTGCCTATCTGTCCCTTACAAAATATTTCTTGTAAGAGGGGTGTGACGAGTATCCAGTTTGGATTAGACCTGTAAATCACTTCACTGCTGCTGAAGCTGTTATTTATATTATCTGTTGGATTAAAACTCAACTAATTTAAATACCCTCTAGCAATAAAATTGAACTTTAAATCTGTTTTATAAATCATATCAAAATGAAAATCAGGCCTCTGAGTGTTAGAAATTATTGCAGAAAGCTGTACAGTGATGTAGACGTGTGCTGTACAGGTTAATGATGAACTAGCTCATAGCACACAATTCTTTGGGCTGATACGAGATGGCTTCTCTGTACTGATTCCACAGGGGCTAGTTTAGTCCCATCCAGCTGGGATCCATCCGTACCTTCCCCAGGTGTGCTTTGAGCCTACACCTTTCTCCAGGAAGGTGGGAAAAGACACATTTCTAAGCCTGGATCAAGCAATGAAGCAACCTCATCTTAAGGAGACTGGACTGAGGAACAACACTCTGCCCCTCCTGTAATATTTTTATGAAAAGGTGCAGTTGGGGGCCTGTATCTCTCAGAGCAGTCATATGTAATGTTTTTATTATGCGGTGACATTTAAGAGCATCAGGGAAGTGCCTTGCAGTCTTCCCTTCTGCTGTTAGCAATAGTAATGTCCCTCGGCCAACATATGGCTTTATCTGGGGAATAAAAGGCAAACAAATGGGAGGACAAGGAAAGAAGATGGTGAAGGAGGCAGAAGATGCGATGAAGCTAGTGTTATGGGAAGACATTAGTTTTGGATGGTATTCAAGCTGGCCTTTCCTGGTACCAGCAGTACTTTAGATACCATGGTGATAAGCTTCCCCTCAGAAGCTCCGTAGCGGGGAACAGCGCTTTGCAGAGGAAATTCACCTTGGCCATTGTCCAACTCCCGCTGAAATCCATGGGAGTCTCACACCAGCTCCCTCCGAAGTTTGGCTGAGCCATCTGTCCACGAGGGAAGGGGGCACCCTGGGACCCCCGGGAGTGGCGGGCAGATAACAGCACCCGGCTTTCACTGTCAAAGCAGGGCTGGGACAAGTGTATACCCAAATGCAGCTGAGTTGGTACTGTGAGCTCAGGGGCTCTTTTTTTGAGGTTTTAAGGTCAGCAGTTTCAGTTCAGTTCCTAGCATAGCTCAGATTATATCAGTCATCATCCAACTGATGATGGTGTTGGTGTTCATGGGAAGGCACTGAGATTTGATAGATGCTGTGGCTGTTAATCTCATGATTTTTGAAGCAGCTGGCTGGGGACGCCTGATTTTTCACAGCCTTGGTTCCTTATGTAGCTATTCCCATTTTGCAGAGTAGGTATAAACGGCTGCTGTTCTGAGTGGGAGAATTCAGTACCTCTGTGTACAGATACAGGTGTCTGTACAAAATCCAGTGAAAAACTCAGGTCCAGAGAACTTTGAGTTCTGAAGCAGTACATTGGCTTCACTGAAGCAGGTGGGAAGACTCAATTGACCTCAACAGTATGCATATAACCTGTTATAGGTAGTTCCTTTCTTATATTTAAAACAGTTTAAATAAGGTTAGAGAAGCAGGGAGCTCAGTGGGGTGAGGGGAAGAATACAAAAAAGAGCAAATAGCTAGATCGTTGTAAGGATTTGTGTGTGCTTAGGATCTTGGTGTGGTTCCATTCAAGTGAGTGAACAAACCTGTAATGTTGGAGTGTTTCATCTAAGTCTGCCATCAAGTGAGAGACCTTGTCACGTCTCACACAAGCATGTGAGGCATTTGTAACAGAGCAGACAGACGCATGTGACTGAATTTGGGTAAAAATCTCATGTGTGAATAAGCTCCAAGGAAAACATGGGATTGGGAGAAATTACAGAACAAGATCATAAAAGAGTAGTACAAAGATATGATGAAGGAATGATTGGCTTGAAAGACACAGTAGGTTAACAAAAAAATTGTAGGGTCTGCTTGAGATGAGTTCAGCAAATTACAATAGGAAAAGTCTGCCAGTACCACAACTTGTTTGAGTGCTCTGGTATAAATGTCACCAAAATTTGCTCACTGGACAATGCTGTAGAAGAAGTGAACAGAAAGAAAACTTAATGCTAAGAGAGTGCTTGTAGTCAAGTTGCTTTCAGCTACTAACCTAATTAATTACCACTCTTAATTTGATTACCACTTGAGAAAAACTTATAAATAAAATATCCTCCGCAAAGCTGGGATGTCCCTCAAGCCCTTCTTTCCATTTGAAAAGAGGATGGTGAGTAGGTCTCCTGATAACAAAGGCACCATTTGAAATGTTAAAAAGATTTTTGATGTCCAGCTCCTTAAAACTGAAAGTAATTTTCACGGGTTCAAGATCTGACAAAGTGTCTTAAACTGTTCAAGCATATTCTCAGCATCAGTGAAACGGGCAGAGAGGAGCAATGAGTTTGCTGAGAACCCAAGAGCAAGGGCATCAGCCTGGTTTTGCATCTGGATTTTCTGCAGTGCTGCATATTCGTTTTATTCATTCATTTGGCTCTATTAATGCAGTGCCTGCCTACAATAAATAGCCTCACCCATGAACATATATTTAAGGACGCGTAAGCATTTTGCATCAGCTGTTGGTTTTCCTGTTGACTTTGTGATAGGGCGTGTGCAGAGTGGGAAGGCCCTCAGTCCTGAAGGTTGCTACAGGGTCAAATCTCTGCCTGCTTTCACGTTAAATGCTGTCCGTCACATTTGTGCACTTTGTGCCCTGCAAATACAGTGTGTGACTTGTTTGTACCGTGTTTTGGTCGTGGCTCTTCAGGATGTAGATGTGCTTAGGGGAACGTATTTCAACTGTGTTTCTCTGATAATTCAGCTGTACGCTGTAAATAGCTGACAATCCTGTTATTAAATCTCAGAGTGTGGCAAGGGCACTGCCTTCAAACGAAGACAGGAAACATTTAAGCTTGAGCATTAAAGAAGCACTTTTAATGGCAAGAGCAATTAGGCAGGGAATAGACCATTAGTATCAGGGAAGGTTACTGCTGCGCCATCGCCACACATCACCCAGCACGGGTTAGAGACAGTGTGAGTCGGGGTTGTGTAATACGTACTCATGCAAAATGTACAAGATGAGATTGGATGATGCAGTTGATCTTTGATTATATTTTTGATGACACATCCTAGCTGCTCTCTGCCTGTTTGTAAGAGAGAAATCTGCCCGCTGCTGCTGGCTTGGATGCTCTGTGCTTAGCTCATGTGTGACACGAGTAGCTGGCTGCTTACTCCTCATTGACGTAGCAACTATTAGAGGCTATTGGACCCCCTTGCATCACTTGGAAATGCTTCGTAATGGTAATTTTGCCACTGGGGTCAGTATTAAAATGAAGATAATATTTTAAATAATTGATGCTCGAGGCATTTTAGAATTTGTTGTAAAAAAAAAAAAAAAGGATATTGCTGGATGACACCACCAAGCGGGACAGCCTGCTTAATGACTCATAGGGGAGCAGGAGGCTCTGCTGTGTAGGTGTTTCAGGATTTGTGGGCTTCATGTTGAAGGCTGGCAAGACTGGGAGCTTTAGCTGCAAAACAACTGTGGCTTTATCATGGAGAAGAGCGAGCAGATTTGACACAGGGGGAAAGAGGGCCTGGCGATGGAGGTGTGAGCAGAAGTGACTGCTGGTTACTGTGCAAAGCTTGTTCACTTCAGTGGAGCGCAGCCTCCTTTCCTGCCTCCCACACACACCAGTCTGATTTTATTTATTTGACGTGGCTTATCAAAATGCAAGATTGTAAGAATTTCTGAAGTGACAAACTGTTTTCTTTCCGTCTGGAAGATTCACTGCAGCCTACAGGATTTAGAAACTCGAGCCCTGCTGCAGTTCAAAAAGAAATTTTCTGTAGAAGTAGCACTTTTCTGCCTACATATCAAGGGGCCTGAGAGAGCCCTCTGGAGCTGCTAGGTGTTATTATAATGCAAATGCTAACAGGGAACAACAGAAGTCCTGCAACTGCATTCTTATCAGGCGAGGTTTAGTACATCAATGCAGCAAGATAGCAAAGGCCTCTATGGAATATGTTTAAAAATATGTAGCTGGCTTGTACAATATTTTTTGCTAAAGCTGCTTCTGGTTGTACTGAGGATCCTTCCTTGTGGACTGTGAAATTGTTGTTTGCTTCTGCTTAACACTTCGCAGTAGATTCTCCTCAAATATGGAACACTGTATTTTTTGGGGGAAAAACTATAATAAATTAAATCTTGCATGGCCCTGAAGGGAAATGTTAATTTTATTATGTGGAGGTGTGAGCATCTTATTTTCAGTATTCATTACTCATTGTTTCATCCCTGGAAGAAGGACGGGTAGTATAGCCAGAGCTGGGAGTACTCAGCAAGGCTTTTTCCCTTTGAAAACATAGTACTTCAACACGCACACTGTCTCTCCTTCATATTAATTGCATTGCAGTGACTGACTCAAGTTCTTTCCTTTTGGTGAGTTGCTCTGTAATCTGTAACAGCAACACTTTGTTGGTGCCTTTGTTTCATTCCCTGCTTTTATCAGGTTTTTGTATCCTGTCTTCTCACTATAAATCTGTTGCACACATCTAAAATGTCTCCCTGCAGTTGTTTAAGTGGGAACATGTGATCTATTTTGTGATATTGAAAATTGTCAATGAAAGCATTTGAAAAGAACAGGAGAACTTCTCTGAGACGAGATGTGCAAAATGTCCCCAACCAGCACTCAGGGCTGTTGCTGGGGCTCCTGGCTGCTGGGAGAATGCGTGGGAAATGTGGGGAGAGCCTGACACCTTATTATTCTTTATTTCAGAGATGGTGATGTCTAAAGACGAGGCAGAAGCTCTGTTCTGGTGGGTTGTTCAGATGCCAGTGCAAAGATGGCAACAGCGTAGTTGTCCCCCTGTCTCTGCCTTGCCATTGCCCCATCTCTAGCCAGGATGTACCTGTGCACTGCCCCGCCAGGGAAAGCCCCCACCTCTAACACCTTCACACGGGCCAAAGTCCTGGCAGCCCCAAAGCCAAAATACTCCTCCCTGACCTGCCAGGAGGTTTCTGCTCAGAGGTACAACATACACCCAAGGGCACAACCGCTGCCCTTGACTATACGAGGAGGGGAGATAAAAGCATCTTTGGACTCTATTTATGCACACATATAATCCAATGATTGTCATAATAATCCCCTCTCCTCCAGATGGGATAGGGAGAAATTTATTCTTTTATGAAACAATAAAGGAGATTTAGCTGCCTAAAAGTTTACAGTACACAGGTGAATGAGAGCTCTTTCTCTTAATTATTATTTTATTTTGTGTTTGACAGCTGTTTGTCACTTATGTAGTTCATTACAGGAGATAGCTCTTTGTCTGTTGCCTGTTGTTTGCAGAGGTGGTCTTTAGAAACTTGTATTTAAGGGTTCTTCTGAAAATGCTAATACATAAAAAGGAATCTAATTTGGTTTAGCGTTCTTTTCAAGATGAACAGAAACTGGCTTGACTGAGAACAGGGATTTGACACTTCACTACACTCACCAAAATTCAAACAAATTCAATTAAAAGCTTGAGTCTCTAATCTCAGTTAGAATGAAACACAATTGCAGCGGAGCAAGGGTCAGGTCCCCTGTTGCAGAAAGGAAGCTGTTGGTTTGGGAGTTATTTGGGGTAGACGGTGAGGCTGCTCGCCTCATCCCAGGCAGATCGAGAAGTGTGTGTGAGTCCCTGCCTCCCGAGGGAGCTTTCCGTTCCCCTCTGTGCCTCTTCTACCTTCCTCTGTGCTTTGGAGCAGGGGAATGGGGGTTTGTGCATAGTGTGAAATTCCAGTTTGTCTTTTGAGAGATCCAAAGGACAAATAATGTCTTTAAAGTTTCTGCGCGATCCTCAAAAATGTTCCCTGGACAGAAAGTTCTGAGCATCTGTTTTTTGAGACCTTCACACTTGCATATTATAGATGATAATAATATATCAATATAGATAAAAGCTGCATACAGCTTTTAAGGACTTAGCTGTATGCAACCTGACTCTCCCAGCGATCCCTCTCTCCCTGCTTTGCCTCCCCAGACTATTCTGCAAAGCCTGTGGTTTTGCAGAGGACTCTGGGGAGAGCTTCATTCTTCAGCTGGACCGAGCTCCTCGTGAAGCCTGGGGTAAACACCTTTCCTGTGGCTGTGGTTACCTGCTTTTCCCGCTACAGAAAAGGTCTGTTCTGAATTTTTCAGTCTCGGAGCAGTAATCCTGCATACGTATTGTTCAGATCTTTGCAAGAACTTTTCTCCATTGAGCTAGAAATTAGCATTTCAAATTCCATGGGGGAGAAGTTGCCAAAGTTTATATTTTAAGCTTAGAGTTTGGAACAGAATCAAAATATCTAACCCACTTTGCATTCCCTGTTTGGTCTTTCCTCCCTGCCTTATGAATTGGCATCCTTCTCCTAAGGACATAGAGCAATACTGTGCGACACTAGAAGGCCTTTCCAATGAAATATCGAAGTAACAGTCACTGATTTGCAACACACTTTCAAATAACTGAAATTAGCGCAAGTGACATGAGGTTGTTCTGGAAAGAGTTTGTGCTCGTCAACTGCTTTACAGGATGACCTCTGAATTATTGGCCAGAAGAGAAAATAGACACACGATTGCTGGGAATGATTTGGGATGGTTCACTGCTGCCTGTTATCCCTTAAAAGCACAGCTGATTTCCAGAAGCTAAGCACGGTGGTCCAAACTTTGCACCTTGGATCTAAGTTACTTTTCCTCCTTTTCTTTTCATTTTCCACCTCCTTTTGGCACTTCTCCTTCCCTTGGGGTGATGTTGGAGCTGCTGTGGCTCCCTGCAGGGAGGACAGCCCGGCCGGTGCCCGGGGCGGCAGCAGCTCCCAGCCTGGGTCAAAGTGTTGGCTGCTGAGGCACATGGAAAAACACGGGGCTGGCCTGGGTTGTTTAGGGAGAAATGGGCAACTGAAATGTCCTTTTGCTGCCTTTCGGGGGTAGTAAAGCTTCCTAAAAGAAAAAATGTGTTTAGAGAGACCTGTAATAGAGGCCTTACAAGTAAAATTGATTTCATTCTTAGGGTGCTAAAGTGTGAACGTGCAAAAAGCATAGTAAGAATTTCTCACCAGTTGGCACTTTATCCTCAGTGGCTGAATGAGTACTTGATCCATTCTGCATACTAACACCAGGCACTAATTTTAGATTACAGGGTCTATGAAGAGCGCAGTTTCTAGCTCTTGACTTGCTGTAACTTACTTACAGCAAATAGGGGAAATTGGTGCATAAACTTTTTTCTCCCCCAGCAAGGAAGGTGTCTGCTTCCACTAGCAAGGAATCTCCTACCATAAGAGTGGACTCAAAACAAATTACTTCAGAATACAGGAAATTATTTTTAATCCTATTTTAAAGCAAATAAGTTGTTCTGAAATTTTGTTCTGAAAATTAAGAAAAAATAATTTAAATTGTGTAATATGGGTTATTATTCTAGCATTAAAATCTGTTTAGAATTTACAAGCTGATTTTGCTCACATTTGTTTTGTATAAATAAGCAGTAACTTAGAGCAGAAGAGGATCAGGTCTCCTGTACGTATCTCCCGTTGTTTTGGAGGGTGGATTCACTGCTGCATAAATCTCATAAAAGGTTCAAAGCCCCACAGCAAACGCATTAGTAAAAGGACACAGCCATAAGCAGGTTGTGTCGTCTGGGATGCGTATCAGCCTGACGTATTATCCATCGGGTGCTTTCTTTGCATTTGGTAAATACGATGAGCTACTGGCTTTCTGCTGAAGTAGTGCTGCAGAACTTAGCAATGGCTTATCCAGTCGGCAGAGAGCAGGATGAGCCATCCAGCTGGTTTGTTTTGTTTTACAGGGTCATAGTTCTGTCCTCTCCCAGCTGATTCCCCTTGTGGGAGCAGACATGGGGACAGCTAAAGACATATAGTGCATGTATAGTCCTACTCCAGAGACCCCACTGTCCATGGCTTGGGCAGCCCTCCGTTGCATTTGCGTGGGCCGGGGCCGGGTATGTAGCTACCTTTAAAAATAGGACAATAACTACAATGTGCTTTCAACCAGAGAGCAGAGAAGGATTTAGGAAAAAATACCAGGAAAAGACAGTATACGTATCCGTGCTGCCAACTCACAGGGCAGCTGGCGTATCAAGCAGCGAATAGTGGCAACTAAATAAGGGCAATGCAGAATAGCTAAAATGAGGCATGTTATCCCCTGGCTATCACAACGGCGCTGTACTCCAGCTGCGGGCCCAGAACACAACCGGTTTCATCAATAACTGTGTGACACCCGCAGGCCCTCGAGCCCACACCGAACGGGAATCCTGGGAGAGAGCCCAACCCCAGCGTGCCGGCCCACCCGAGCCCATCGTTTTTATCCCAGTTCATGGAAAAATTATTTTAGATCCTCTCATCACTTTAAACATTTTGGTAAGTGTTAATATACTTTCAGCGCAGTGGAAATAATCACCATATGGCTGTAAGATTTGCCATCTGCCCAGAGATACTGAAATACAATTAGTCCATGTAGTCCATTTATCAATCTATAAGTGACAATATTCACAGTCCTGGCAACTTTGGCTGCTGACAGAATCAGCACTTGCATAGGCCTACCTGTCTGGCCTTATTACAATCAATATATAAATGAGATGGAAAAAATCCCATCATTCAGCTTTGTCCTTCACCCTCGACAGAAAGAAGAAAAAAGTCTATATTGGTGTAAATGAGACTGAGGAAATGTTATGCCTTAATTTTTGTAGCACTAATTGGATTTTTATGTCTAGCAGACCTTAATTTCATAAGGCAAAGCCAGATTTACTTGCAGTCTTTCAATCAAGAAATACCAGCAGGACAGAGTATGTCACAGGGGAAAAAATTATTAAGACCTCTCCTGTTGTATTAACTTCCAAGGCACAGAAAGCTAAATGTTAGAAACATGAGAAATGTGATCGTTAGCATCATACAGGTAAGATTTTATTTTTCCAACGTTTCTTGTTTGACTGCAGAAAAGTGAGAACATGGCTTTTCAGCAGAGTGAATAATTTTTTGAAAAAAAGGTCAAGGCTTTTTTATTTTAAAATTGCTAATGATCTAACACTATAAGGGGTCTGCCTTTTGACTGCTCCTGCAGATCTCGTCCCTGGCGGGTCTCCTGCCCTGGCCGCTCAGGACTGTTACCTTCTTAAAACTTGAGTTAGATTTGGCATGGCTAATGCAAATCCAGAAAACAACTTGAACTTTTTGTATGGTTTTACATATTACTTGAACTCCTCTTGCATAATAAGTTTATAATAAGAATGTGTGCTATGTTTTGTTTATTCTACAAATTTTCAGCCAGCCCGTGCTAATTTTTGAGGCTCTGCTGACATAAGAATGTCACTTTTTTTGCATATTTGCATTATAGCCCCTAGTTATGGAACATGCATCACATGAAAAATGCTGATACTTGAACTGAAACCTTCCCATAGCCCACACCTTGTGTAACCTGCGCCTTGCGTAACCCGCAAAGTTGGAGGCATTGGCATGCAGAAACCGGGAGTGTTGAGGGAGCAGGGCTGCGGGGATCAGAAATACGAGGCTGTTGAAGTTCAGGAGTTTCTGGGATAAGTTTCTCCTGATACTGCCTTCAAATATGTGCAGTTTGCAATGTTTGCAGGTTCTAAGAGTTTAGTTTTGTGTTTTTAGTGGTACGGGGTTTTTTGTGGCAAGGGGAGTAGTAGATTTTTTGTTTTGTAGATACTCTGTTTCTCATGAATAACCTGTTGGTGAAGTGTTTCAGATTTAGTAGTTTTTCTCTCTGAAGCTCAGCAGATTACCAGACCATCTTCACTTTTGCGCTGGGGTTGCTGACGGCTTTTTATACCAACAAATAAATGTACATATCTGAGATCTGTACTGTAAACCTGATGGCAACAGATGGTGTTATATTTTTAAAGATTAAAGTGAATAACGTTAGCTTCTAAATGTTTGAAATTTCCTTTGTATTTTTAACTTGAAGCAGAAGAAATGTGTCATTCTGGATCTTACTGGCTGCTAGTAACTACGTTAGTTTCAAGAACCGTGTCCCCCAGTTCCTTAGAGAGGTGCTGCTTGTGTGCTAGCAGCAACCAAAATACTCTGCTTGCTGATTCTATTAGTCTATTAAAATTGCCAGAAAATGGAAGTCCTTTTTCTTCCAGATAGTCTAATTTAAACTCCATTGAATGGGGAATGATGCTGGCTTTAGCCTTGCTTTGTGTCCAACATTTTGCCCTTTCCCACCAGCAGCTGTGGGGGTTCTGGCTGTGCACATCAAGGGATGCGCTTGCATTGGAACCTCTCTTTGCTGTTTTTAATGGCCATCTTGACTGCATTTGGTGATTTTTGTCTTCTGGATGGTTTGCTCAAGGAGGAGGCTGGTAGCAACAAATCTGTTGAAACATGGCAGTGCTCTTGCCAGCCTGGTGCTGTTCTCAGCACGGGCAAGTTGATGCATGTGCCGAAAACCCAGTTTGGGCATTGGTTTGCATCTTTCTAATCTCTTAGAGAGTAAATTGCTTATTGTTTAATTGCTTTTAATTTTTTACGTGCTTAAGTTTCATTAAAGGCATGCATCCCTGTATTAAACCATCTGTTGGCACCCTTTTTCTTGCAATCTAATAAAGCACTCAAGACAGGAGTGTTTTATTAGCCCAGGTGCTGTGGCAGTCTCTGGTCACAGCGTGTGCTGCTGTGCCCTGCCCACGCCTGGCGCTGGCCACCGTGGCAAGCAAAGCCCTATCGTTTGCTTCTGGCATTACGGTTGGTAGAATTCCTTATTTGATCCTTTAGGCAGTAGATCAAAAAGAGTTATACAACTTGTTCTTTAAACTGAACTGATTGGCTTCCCCCCCCCCTAGTGTAAGTGGAAGAAAAGCCTCAGGGGAGAGCATTTGAATAGGGTATGGGAAAGCATATCGATAATTACATGCATGGATTAGTGCACAAAAGTACTCCCCTCCAAGGATCCGCTCAGTTCTGTGGTGTTTGAAATAATGGACTGTTTAATCATATTATTTTGCAATAGTGAGGCTTTGATTATGCTGCTGATTAAAATCAACTTTTCAGATTTCTTTGTGCAAAGATAACCTCATCTGCCATGCGAATTCTTACAGCAGGGGAGAAGAAAAGGTCCTAACATAAAGATGCCTCGGTGGTGGTGTCAGTGGGTTTGTCGTGGACAATCACATGCGTGGTCTTTCACTTGGGTGTTCTGTTTGTAGGTACAATGCATTTTGATCATACATCCTTTGAAACTTAGTATCTTTTTTTAAAAATAAACATCAAATAGCCCTCACAAACTCAAAGTACCCCCAGCCCTCTGCCACACAGAAGACATAGTGCAAAGGCACAAAGGTGCAACATATTATTATATTATATAATATAATATTTTTATATATATATAAAATATATAACAATAATAACATATTATTATTTACACAAAGGTGCAAATAATAATACAGACCTCACTAGCACGCTAAAGGATTTTTCCTGGTTTATAAATGCAAAATAAATTGCTCTCTTCCTCCAACATTGTGTTTACATTATTTTCTCCTCTTTGATCATTTCTCACCCATGCTAACTCCAGATGTGTACGGTGTCTGACGTGGGGTGAGGAGGCCTGGCAGCCATGGGCTGCTGGTACCTTATCTCCCCCAGCAAGGCCGGTGCTGGAGGCCCCTGGGCAGCGCCTGTGGGGTGGGTGAGGGCTCTGAGGAACGCTGCCTCTCGGGTTTGGGTGCTGCTCGAGGACCTTGGCGCTGTTCAGATCTGCACGCTGGCTCCTGATTTCTCCTTTGTAAAGGAAACAAACCAACCTCCTTGATGTTTCACCTGTGCATGGGAAAATTGACTGTGGCACAGAGCTGTGGGGTCGTTCTGGTTCAGCTGGGCTGCTCGGGCAGCAGCAGAGGCCCCACAGGGCTGAGCTGAGCCTTTCCCACACATGGGGAACCCCTGGGCTGGCTCAGCCCTACACACCCCACTGCAGTGAGATCCTGTGGGGTCCCACCTGCGGCAGAAGGAGCAATGAGCTCCGGTGGGGGTCCCTCCCTCCATGGGTCTTGTCCAGAGCTTTCCTGAGCAGCCGCCAGCACGTGAAATGCAAGGCTAGGGCTTGCAGGCACTTCAGCCTTCCTCACATCAGCAGCACAGGGGAGGTTTTGGTGTGTGATGCAGAGCCTAGTGGTTGTCACCATCCCTGGGTGGGGGCTGAAGGCACCGTGCAAGGTGTTGGGGGAGGCTTCTGTCCCTCTCCTACAGCTTTGTGCTCTCTGCTCCAAGATTTACACTCCCCGTTTACAATGGCAATCTCTCCCTGAAATAGTACAATGCAAACATTGTGCCACAGCGGAGGCTGTGCTGAAAGCATTAACTCTACTGGAGCTGGGGCGAACCATGAGGGTGTAATTTTGAACCGATCCAGAGAAAGAGGAGGGTTTTGGGGGTCTGTTTGTGTGCTGATGCAGCCTCATTTGCCAACAAAGGTAGCGGAGGTGCTGGGGGCAAACAGAGTACAAGTATTTTTTTTCAGTTTAATAGGGTTTGGATTTATCCCTATGCAAATGAGAGGCTGTGTAATCATTCCTGGGGGTGCAAATTTATGGATCATGTTGCAGTGTCTTCTCAAGAAAAATCTCTGAAATAATCAGAGTAACCCAGTCATTTTCACACACACATACCTCAATTTGTTTTTTCCTAATAAATAACCTTACCTGTGGAAGATTAGTTCAGTTCCTGTCACTTGTGTATGAGTGTTTATTCACAGTGTCTTGAAAGGTTAATAGCTATTTGGAGATAGCCCAAAAATAAAGTGTGGGCTTTTTCACTGCCGAAGTTAAGCCTTTTAATTTGTGTATTGCCTTCCTATAGGCATAATAGTATTGTGAGATCTCACAGATGTTACAATGATTTTCATACTGAGAACTTTTGTCCTGAAGATTTATTCTTTTGGGCAGAATAAATCAGCCACAAATCAAAAATGAGTTTAATTAATGTCTGTGCTTTTAACAAAAAAATCTTCTTTAGCTAGCTAGTTTTTTTCTTATTTTTTTTTTTGTCTAAGTAACTGGAACTATTATATTTCCCGCAAATGCGAGAAGCACTTCTGCTAATTACATTTTGTCTGTTGAAATAATAATAATGCCTATAAAAGGAGGTAGCTAAAAAGATGGAGAGGGTTGCATGAAATTCATATATTTCTGCAAGTGAGTTAATATCAAACCTAGTGTAAAGTGGGCAGCAACGAATCATGGCTGTGGTTAGTTGAATGAGTTGCACGGCCTTGCCCTCGATGAGGATGAGCTCTGCTGCTGAATTCAGCACTTCTTTTCAGCCTCATCACAGTCGCTCGCGGGCAGATAGGTCTGCCTCCAAAAGAGGAATGAAAGACTGAAAAGACAGACTTCAAGTAAACTATATTTTCGAAGTTGCTGTTTCTCATTCTTGTTTGTTCTTTTTTTAGGGATGGTGCAATTACTGTCCTACGAGTCTGGGTTTTTCAGAAGTTGTTCCCTGTACCCGCAGTTCCACCCTGCAGCAAACACCAGCAGTGCAGCACTTGGCTAGCAGAGTAGCAACAAAGGCACTTTAAGGCAGTTTAATGCATATTTATTTTTTTATAGAGGAAAAAAAAAAGAGCAAAAATCAAGTGGAGCTGTCCCCTGCTAGCCCAGCCCATCACTCTGGGCCGGTTCTCCCATCCCTCATGTACAACAAAAGATATTAAGTCCTTCCTTTTCTCTCTGCACTCACCTTTCCTGCCCTCTATTGCTCCGGGTTGCTTCTCCATCCTTCCCAGTCATTTTTGCTGTGGAAATCCCTGTGTGAGGAGGAGTGTTTGTGGTGTGGGACAAACAGGAGCTGCCCAGGCATGCACAGCTGAGCAGCTCTGGGAGACCCACACCTGGCCACCAGTGCTTGGCTGCTATCGGGTGGTCTGCAGGATGTAATTTTAACTGATCCAGAGAAATAGGAAGGCTTTGAGGGTCTGTTTATGTGCTGATGCAGCCTTATTTGTCAACAATGGTAGGAGAGGTGTGGGGAGTAAACATGGTACAAGTATCTGTTTTAATTTAATAGGGTTTAGAATCATCCCTATGCAACTGGGAGGCTCACCTGCCTCCTCACCATGCGTGAGCACTTGTTAAAACCACCAATAGCTTCTCTCTGGTCTGTAAAGACTGTTAATTTTTACAATAATCCATTTTGTTGAGTGGTGAATATTCAGCTGTTGGTTTAGCCTCTCAAACTCATGTAGTTAAAAACTTCCCTGGGTGGAATATCTGGTATAATACTGCCCTGCAACGATAGCAATGCTACAGAGAGGAAATGAGGCAGTTTAATTTTATTTCCAGGCTTGCTGCTGGCTGTGTTACCCCGGGATGCCACCTCGCTCTCGATGGCTGTTTCCTCAGGTGTAACACGGAGCCGTCACCCACCGGTTTGCTTCACCCCGTGAGTCCTGCACCCTTGTGAGCTGGGACGGGCTCTCCTCTGCTGCTGGTGATGTGTGCGGGCACGCCTGTCACAGCCCATGAGATCGGACTGACCCAGATTAATGAGCGTATGCCAATTTGGGAAGGGAGCAAGCTGTCTGCTTTCCGGAGGCCGCTTTGCTGCTACCAAGTCTGTAAAATGTGGAGGTTTAGGGTTGGCCTCTCCCCAGCTCTGCGTATTGCCCATGCTGGCGGCCCAGCCTGCCGTCCTGGTCCCAGACCCTGGTCAGGAATGGGGCAGTGATGGACCTTGAGGCTACCGTATCTCAGGGAATTGGGCTGAGACAGCTGAATTTGCTTTGTTTGTGGTGAGTGTAAGGGGGATGCGCTTGTCTTGGCTGTGAGGTGAGGAGGGGTCCTCCAGCTCCATCCTGCGTTGTCATTAAGAAGCTAATTCATGTGGCTTTCTGCTTCCTGAAAGGATTTGGTCCAAGATGACGTGATCCTTCCGTGTGTTGAGGTAACAGGCTGGAGGATAGCGGACTCTCTCTTTTGCTTTGAGCAAAGATTAATTTTGTGTATAAACCGCCACCAGCGTGCTAATTACCATGAGTGACACCATGATCTGTAACTTCTCCCCACAGCAGTTAACTCTTCCATCAGATGTCTGCCTTTACTTGGATTTTGGTGTTTCGGGGCAAGGGGTTGTTTTTTTTTTTAAAGTTTGAGATGTGCACGTGTGAACAAGTGAATAGTGTTACGGGCAGATGAAACAGTAATTTCCACAGGAAATTTTTAGGCGTCATTACTTGCCCGGACTTTCATCGAGATAGCTATTTCAAATAGGAGAGAAATCTTTGTGAACTTGGGGGCCACCACACAACAGCACAGCCTGGCAGGGCAGCTGTGCACCCCGGGGCCTGGGGACCCCCAGTGCCAGCACTGCTGCCGGCTGAAGGGAGACATTTGGTGGTCGTGGAGGAGTGACTGGAGAGCTTGCTGCTTTCGAGAGGCAGGAAATATTTATTCAGTATTGTTTGGGACCAAAGACACGAGGTTGTCTCAGTAATGTTGCTTATTTTTGAATTATCATAAATAAATGCAAACAGCATTCCAAACTACATTATATATGAAGATACACATAAGGAATTTGTTCTTTTTATTGCACTGTCAGGCAGTAGTAGTGATACTTGATTCAAATAACTATTGGCACCAAGTGTGTCATGTTGGGTTCAGCAAATAAATTTTTTTTGTATCATCACAAGCAGTGCTGGGGGGTTTGTCACAATCTAGGATTTTTGCGTTCATATTTCTTTTTTGAAAGATCCTCATTATCTAATACTTGTTATAGCAAATCGCTGCAGATCTGCTGGCGCTGTCAGGTAGCATAAACCTCAGCGTGTGCACGATGCTGGCCTGTAGCAGGAAGCACCATGTTCCAAAAACTCCACGCTGACGTGCTGTCTGCAGGCATGTGCGTCCTCTGCCAAATGGCAGCTGTACGGGAATATTTTCTTTTAAAAAGTATGTTTATTCCAATTCGTAAATTAGACAGTGCAAATCTGGCTAGTATTAGTGTGGGAAAAGCACAAATAATCCTGTCCTGTAAACTAGGAATCCTCTTCATGGAGAATTTTATGTGATCTATTAATAAAAGTCTTCGTAAAATGTGCAAATAGTGGTTTTGCCTCCAGTGGAGAACCAGGCAAAGCTCCTGTCACAGGTATGTTTGATGTCCAGATCCTACAAGTTAAGGAACTGCTTTCTTCTATTTACTGCCCAGTCAGCACGTGACTGTCCAGCGTAACTCTGTAAATTTGCACTGGACACTTTGCAAATTCAAAAGAAATTGGGTGCTGATCCCTCAGGCACCCATGTGTCAGTCACTGTGTTACGTTTACCAACAAAAAAGATTGCTCTAATCACAAGTGTTCACATCAGTGGTGCCTTGTTCAGAGCCGGAGCCGGCTCCATGTGGCCCCGCACATGGCTGGGGTCTGGGGCTTTCTGGTTGCCGGTGGGCCACCAGCCAGGGCTCGTGGTGCCGTGGCTCTGTCAGCCACCAATATCCCACAGCCCTTACAGTGCTGGCTGCCAGTCAGCTGAGGCTCTTTACAGCTGAAGTGATTTAAATCACTGGTTGTGCTCATGATTCAAATGATAAACAAGGAACTTGGAATGAGATAATTTGAACTTTTCCTAAGTGAGAGCTCATTCCAGTTGATTAGGAGGAGTAATATAAAACACATGGCTTGCAGCTAGTCACACACTTGTAAAATTTGGCATGGTTGTATATTAACCAGAAAGTGATACAATATCTCACACAGCTGTGGATGCCGTTAGTTAGCTCCAGAGTCCTGTTTTTCGCTTTTTAAATTCTTCAGAAAAGGTTAATGACATATTTCTACATTTATGGAGAATGTTTGCTTTTTACTTGAGATTTGTCTCACGTGACACTAGGATGGAAATTAAAAGTCCAGTAAAATGAGTAAAACCATGAGTTGAAAATTACAGTCATATTTATAAAACATGCTGTCCCTATTTAATAATAAAAAAAGCTTATCAAAGTGCACTTTCTGTCTTAATCTGCATTATTAAACAAAGAACTATTAGCTATAATTTAGGTCTCCATTTGCTGTTTTTCAAGCAGCTTTACTCTAAACAGTGGATGTTACTGTCAAATTGATTTTTAAAGAGGTTTTTTTTTTTGAAAGAGCATTTAATCAATCATTAACAACTTTGCTTAAAATTCATGGGAGTTTAAACATTCATAAATTCCCTTTGTTTTCTGATTTACAAGTCTGCAGCCTGACTGGCTGTTCCCTGCCTCCCCAGGCAAACTGGCAGCCTCACATAACGACCAGCTTACAGGTCGACGCGGGATGCGCTGTGGGAATTTCGAGTTAGCATTGCTGGTCTTTTAAGCATAAGACTGGATAAATCTCTGTCAAAATGAAAAGGAAAGAAACCCTGGTAAATTAAGTCATTCCTCTATCAGTAAAGTGCTTTCTTTAATGTCGAAAGTTGCAAGTGAGTAACGCAGAATCATCCTGCTCAATTTGGAGCTGTGTAAGGCCATGGTAAGTGTTGTAAAAGTGCCTAATTCAGCATAGCATTTGAAAATTGAGTGCCACAGTTTTATAGCCACCTGTGTGCGTGCTTCACTGGTCAAAGGAGCTAGGGGTGCAATGAAGGAGGATATTTCCCCTCCATGTTAAGAGCTGCACTGCTGGAATTTGTTGACATTGTTGGCTTTGCCACCACCACCATGGTGCAAGGGAAGGCACGGTGGCCCCGGTGGTGCGGGCTGATGGCCACTGCTGGTGGGTTTGGGCTCCTTGGGGTAACAGCCAAGTGCAGACCCGTGGGTGGATTCAGCCGCAGGGAGTGAGGCAGGGCAGGTAGGGCTGCAGAAATGCATTTTCTTGTCTTAATTTTTATGAGTCAATGCTGGGAAATCCCTCCAGTGTCCTGTTCATCTGCTCCAGGGGGTCAAAAATCAGTCCTGGGGCTTTGCTGCCTTACAGAGCCACCTATGCCAGGAAGGCCAAAGGCATACATTTGAGACTTGGCACAAGATCAACAGATCATTTATCTTGCATGAATTAAAATGCTTAAGTTTACATGTTGCTGTTTACATGTGGGGCTGTTTGCACCCAGGAAGACAAAATGGACTTTTTTTTTTTGTTTAATAGTCTCAAAGATTAGAAACATAGTCAGGTTTTTAATAAAAGCCCCACATGAATGGATAGATGGCTATCTCAAGCCCTGGGCTTCATTATCCATTCATTTATCCAGTTGGATGCATATTGACAACAGTAGCTAATACAAGACTCCCGAAAAAATTGAGAAAGATAGTTTTTTCCCTTCATTCCACTTTTGTTATCTCCAGAAGTACTTTATGTGCCTGCTGCTGCAGAGAGGCCAGGCATAATTTTAACAGTGTTTTCTGGTATTGTTAGGATGACTTAACAGTGTTAAAGTAGTTTGTGGAATGGGTTTGCATGAAGGAAAAGTCTGAAACTTCTGAAAGTTTAGACTGCAATATATAGGCCATATTACCGTTAGCAAAAGCAATTATTAGCAAAATCCACAAAAAATACAGAGCTACGTAAAAGGCAAAATAAATTCAAATTTATTCTTCATTTAGGGAAAGTCTGTATTTTTAGAGTAAAAGAATAAGTAGCTTGGGGAAAACTTCCCTTTCTGGTATTCCTTAGTGCAAACAAACCCCATGACCTTCATGGGCATTACGCTGCTAATCCTGTGTAATGGATGATGGAAATATTTTAAAAATGTTACGGAGACCTGCCCCTTCTTTCCTCCCAGCTAAGGATGGCATTGATTTTAGCGTGTGAAATGAGTCAGGTTCAGGGAGTTACTGATAAGGAAGAGATGAATCAAATACTATTCTTTCACAGCTGTAACATGACAGTCCCATTGAAATTTCAATTTATTTCATATAAGTATTTTACAGAGTTCAACACAGTTCCATCCAGAAACCTGCATGGCAGCCCCTGCAAAAATGTAAAACTTTGCATATGTCTTGCAAGGAGAAAACCATTGTTTCATTTTCTCCCTCCCGAGGCCTTGCTGGACTTTGCAAGCTCATCTTTCCTGTGCTAATTCTACAGGTAGATTGCTTCATCTGTTTGAAATTTGTTATTTTACTTCCCTCAATTTTAATTTAACTGCAAGGGTCAAGATCATGTGTGGGGTTCAATACAATTCCTACATACAGTACCTGAAGCTGTTCTATTCTGAAAACGCACGGGTGGGTGGGTATACAAGAAGTTGGATTATAGGAATGTTAATAAAAACATACTTCCAAAACTATGGAACTGAGAATAATAGAGAGAATTATTTATATGAATAGGAAAGACTAGCATATGAGAACAAGAGATCTCTCTGGCCTTTCACCTACCTCTTTTCATTTGCTTTGTGCAGAATTCAGCCTGGGAGCCTTTTCAGTTTCCATGTGGTAAACATTTTTGGGCAGTAAGTCTATTGTAGTACAATTGGTTTTGAATCCTGTCATAATTCTGTCAAGTGTAACTATTAATTAATAATATTTTGTATGTGTTAACAATATATTGAGTGATACACTTAATATAGACTGTTATATACTATAGCTTTTAAGAACTAAAAGTATAAAAGCACAGTAGAGCTTTATTTGCAGTTTACTTCTAAACTTGGATTAAATGTATAGCTGGAAGTTAATTTAGCTTTATGCCTTTTAAGTAAGTCTTAATCCTGATTTTCAACCTAGACGACTTTGTGTGTATCCCGGTTTGTTCTTTTGGTCCTCCATCCTCTCTGCTTTTCTATGTGATTTGCATTGTCACCTGGTGAAGGTGAAACAAAACCCTTTCACTGTGTGCACAATTTTCTTGATGAGCAAAAGCATCTGAGGAGGACTGGTGTTTAGGAACAGGGTGTCTGGGGCAATATATCACCCCCTGGTAGTTGATCTGAAAGGTAATATATATCAGTACAGGGTTCTGCTTGAGTTTCTTTTCCCCCTTGCTCCCCAGGATGATTGACTGGTTTTGCATCTGATGAAATTTTCATGCCCATCCACAGAACAGTGGGAATCTAAGGATAGAGATTAATATTTCAGTAATTATACCGTGCCAGTAGATTGCTGGAATCATTGCTGCATCTGCAGAGGACCCCTGGCTGTAGGCGGTGGTTCACAGGAATGTGTGGCAGGAGGAAATCCAGCTGGGGGGAGCTTGTTGTTTCTTTTGGCAAAATATATGGATGGGGAAGGAAGGAATGCATGTGAGTGTCCTTTCCTGGAAGTGTTTTGAGGAAAAGGTGGGTACTGAGCTGGTGTAACGTGCAGACAAAAAAGCCGATTGCTTTCTGGGCTACAGCAGTAACTGTAGGGCACTGAGTGTCACTGACGGATGCCAAGGAGAGGTACCCAAGGCTGGATTGTGGCTCAGCAGCATCACTGCTCTGCCTTTTCACTTGGGGGATTACCAGCCACTCTCTGCCTTGTGCTTTCAACACGCCTGGCCAAGGCTGGGCTTCTGGGACATTTCATCTTCCGCAGACTCATGCATCCATTTCTCCTGTCCCTCCCTATTCCAGAGAACAGCCCATCTTCACCACCAGAGCCCATGTCTTCCAAATTGACCCCAGCACGAAGAAGAACTGGGTTCCCGCAAGCAAGCAGGCTGTAACTGTTTCCTACTTCTATGACAGCACGCGAAACAGCTATCGGATTATCAGTGTGGATGGAGCCAAGGTAGGAGGCTGATGGTACCCTGGCGTGTTTACTGTGCGGAGAGGATCGTGACTGTCAGCCTTGGATGAAGGTAGACATAGATGGGCTACATTAAGCACTTAAGTTCATAAATAGCCGCTTTTTTAATATAATCCATTATGGACACTTGTAGTGATAATTGGAAAGCTATAGGGCACCTTAAAAGTGATTTTGCCAAACTTAATTGATTTTTCTTTCTGACTTTTTGACTTCTTTGACTGATCATAATGAGCCAAGAGCTTTAAGTGTCCAAATAGAGTCTGTAGCACAGTACCTAAAACCTCCACCCATACTAGGCAGATAAGGCTGAAGCCTTTTTGGTGAAAAAACGTTCTTTTAAAGGGAATGAGGAAACAGATATGTGCAGGCTAGAGCTTTTAATGTAAATGCCAACTGCATATTCACTTTTGCCTGATTGAACTGTTTACAGGTTAGCACTTAATTTTCTTCATCATTTGTACTGGATTTCATTAGCCTCAGGTAACAAATTAGGCATGAATACTTTCTCCCCCTCACTCTTTTTTCTTATTTTATTTTGCATTACCAGATAGTTTGCTGAAGTATTTCCTGTAAGGATCCTGATCAATTGGATTGAATGGGTTGCTCAAACAAGTGTTTTTATTACATACTAGGTTTATCCCACTAATTAGTCCCTCCAAAGTAACTTGTAAGGTGACTGCTTTCCCCTAGCAGACCCCAGTCAGTGGTGTAAGTTAAAACATATCACTCCTGTACAAAAACTATCTGTCATTTCTGCCAAAGCACAAACACAGGGTAATAAGACAAGTTTACAGCCTGTTTATCTGTGTTCCTGTTTGGATGAGGATGTTAAAATATCACTGTCCTGGGAAAGAGAGATCTCAGAAATCATCCCTTAATAATTTTCTATTTGTCATGCCTATTTCACATGCTTGTTTTTCCAAACATCTCCTGTGCTATGTTTGGTTATATATTGGCTTACAAATCAGCCCTACTGCCTGCTTAAATTGATGGTAATGTTTCATTGATATCAGTACAGCATTAATATATCACCATCATTAAGCTGTTTGTGCCGGTGTGTTCATTTCCATAAACGCCTGCTAACCACCCTGCTGACTGTTCCCAGTCGGCTCACACAACCCCTGCAACTTGCTGCGTAAAGCTGAGCCCCCCCAAAATTTGCTTAGACCCCACGGATGCTCCTGCTCCTGCTTGGGCGAAGCTGGTGCTGGTGCTGGTGGGCTGCTGATGCTGCAAACCCAGGCGCATGTGACTTCCAAGCCAAAACTTCTGTACTTGCAGCAGGGGGTTGCTTGATTTGTGGATGTGCATGCATGCAGTAAGACCAATTAATGAAGAGAAAGTAATTACTGTATGTGGCAGGGGGAAGCTGCAGGGGCAGCATCTGCCCACAGCCAGAGGTCCTGCCCAGAGCTGCCAAAGTGTGTGCTGAGAACAAGGTGGGCATCCAAGCTTTGCTTTGTAATCTACCCCAAAGCCATTCAGAAGGAGCCACCCCTCTGTTTTAGTGTGTTCCAGAAGAAGGTGAGCTTTCCATGATTAAAATTCTCCCCTGGGGCTTCCTGAGCAAGAATCAATTGCTGCCCACATGAATTATTCCTCTTGTATTGAGCCTTTGCTGATTAAGGAACAGGTCGAGAAGAGATGCTGCCTTCACGCTCGCCTCTGGAGAGTCCCCAATTACACTGACTGTCCATTTCAATGGTGCTGATTTGGAAAAAGAAGGGTGTTTATACCCAATTAAGGTTAAAAGTTGATTTCTCCCTCAAACAACTATTGTTTAATGTTTTGACCTACTTTTCTAGCCAAAAAATGAAACTGGGTAGAACTGTGAGGAAAAAATATGAACACCAATATCACTTGGTGTTGTCCTGCTTTCGTATATCTTTATTAGAATAATGTCTGTCGTGTGTTGGCAAACACCAGATGGATTAGCATCACGGCATCACTGCAGGCAAAAGTTATCCCTGTTTTAAAGACAAAAAAGCTGAAGCTCAAGTAAATTAAGGGACTTGGCCCTAGAAGGAAGGTGGTGATGAAGGATGTATATCTCTTACAACTCTTTGTCTGAACTGCCAAGGAGCTGTTCTCACAGTTCATTGTAGAGAAGCATGTACAATGCACATTGGCTTGCAGAAAAATCTCTTTTAAATCCAACTTTTATACAGTAGTTGTAAAAAGAAAAAAAAAAAAGCAGAATGAATCTTTATCGTTTCTCCTTCCTGGAAGGTCCCTGTCCCTCATCCCCAAGCCCCCTGTGGCACAGTGGGAGGGTGAGGAGGGGTGCTGCAGGGCAGAGGGGAGCAAAAGGATTTAGGAGTGGATTGAAGGGGGAGATTAAGGGAACTGCTGAGCCCATGTGTTTAGGGGGGTAAATGTCAAGAGATTTTGTGAGGGTGTCTGGCAGAGGGGCAGAGGCTTGCTTGGCTCTGCTGCCGGGGAAGTAGGACACTGCCTTGGGGTCCATACCCGTTTGCCAAGTGGTGGGGCAGGACAGAGGGCCTGGCTGGTACATGTGGAGGTAGTGAAGATGGACACTGCAGCAAAGAGGAAAATGGGACAGAAAAAGAGTAGGGTAAAGGTAGGGAGCAGCGTGAAGTCAAGGGAGCTTAACTCTTCCCTTGCAGAGGGATATGCAAGAGGCTTGTGCTGAAAACCAGGAGTCTGATATGATGGAGGGCAGCCAAGCGAGAGCGTACACCTTCCAGGTGCCAGGTTTCTTCCAAATCCTCCCAGCTCAATGACAGAAAACCCCACTGAAATGCCTGGGAAGTCAGGCACTGGTAAGTGGAGACCCTAGCTTCAAAACAGCTTGTACCACTTTAATTCCCCATGTTTGCAAAGCTAGAAGGGAACAGGTATTATAATTCCTGTGTCTTTCACAGAAAAACAGGTGCTGTGGACAGTAGCTTACAATTTATAGCAAAAGCTTTCAGAGATACAAGTATGCACTGAAAGATCTGAACCAAGATACTGTTACCAAACAAGGGAATAGATTAGTATAGCTTTTAATTACATTATAATTGACTTGTATGTTGTCGAGAAAGTAATTTCATCATGATGTTTTAAGAAGTTTCTAGCCAGAGGCTGTCTAAACTGCAGCATAACGAATGCTGGAGGAAATAATACGGTAAAATGCAGGGGCACACACTGATTCAGAGTTAATGAGGCAGCCAAGAGACCTCAGCATATGAAAGTGCCCAGCATTGTGGGCAAAAGTCAACCCTGTTGAAAAATGACAAAACACAGCAATGATGCAGGGAGAACATGAACTTGTAAGTGCCTGGTTGCTGTGTAGTGTGTGGGGAAAGCCGTGCACAGGGCTCCTCATTAAAAGTGACCTACATTATTCTGCCTTTTAGAGGTGAAAAAAAAGTTTGAAAGCATGAAAATTACTGAGACTGATATCCTCCGTCGTCCTCTGGAATAATGCATGGTAGTGCCCTGGTTGATGGGTTTGTTTATTTTTTATAAATTGGAAATATGTGTTATCCAAACAATATAGACGGGGGGGAAAGGATGAGAAACTCCTGTGTAGAATTTGAGAAGGAAATACAATCCCTCAGGAACAAGCTGCTGTCCTCATTTTAAAATGTTTAGATGATATATTTCTACAGAACCTGTGATTGCAACAGCATCACTTTCATCTTTTGAGAAATAAGTTGTTAATAAGCTATCTTAAAAATTAATAGCCAGGAATAAAGTATATAGTGAGACATTCTGAGGTGGCAGCATCAAAGTGACACAGCAAGAGTCATCTCAGATGCCAGTCCTAAGTTGTCTCTGAGAGGTGTTTAAACAGATGACTAGAAAAAATTTAAATCAGGCTTAAAAAGGTGTATAGATTGAAAGAATAATTTTGGTAAATACATGATACAGAAGCAAAGACTTTGTGTTTCAGAGGAAAAAAAAAGCTGTTGGCTGACACTCATTCCCAGTTGCTAGATCATTTAAAAGAATTTATTGCATAACAATTACCTTGGATATTGAAGATCAGTAGCTAACTTGGGCGTAAGTGTGTGAAAGTATTGAAGGGAGAACCGGAAAAATTGCTGTGCTGGGAAAGCAAAATCAATGGGTCTATTTCTGAAATAAATTGCAATTAGTAAGAATAAGAAAATGGGCCAAATTTTGCCAATCGGTATTCACATAATGTTCCCTGAAGTGAATACTGTACATTATGCAGTATGATGAAGGTGTTTGATTAGGTGACATATATGTCCTTATCATGGGACATCTATCAGTGAGTGTCCCAGCAGGAACGGACAGTATGGTTTCCAGAACAGAATGAAGCTGGAAGGGACAGAGCCCCAGCAGCACATGGCAGCAGATATTTAGGGAGGTAAGAAGGGATGATATGTAGATCTGTTAATATTTGATGTATTTCTGGCTTTCTCAGTTCCTGTACTAGTCCTAATTGCTACCTAATTTAATAGCTGCCCACCTCTTTATGACCACGCTTTTTGTGTTCTCATGACTGGAGGCAGGTCTCATGACTTCCTCGGCACACGCAGAGGAAATTCAGAGTTCTTCCAGTGCTCTGCTCAGAGACTCAAACCAAATCATTTTCCCTGCCCATGGAAATGGAATTATTTTAAGACATAGTTGTTAAAAATATCCTAGGGTATTTTGCCAAAAGGTGACTCTTGAATTTAAGAAGCTTTCCTTTCACAGGAAAAAAATTGCAGGGTATGGTAGCACGGATGAAATTCCTTCATCTGGCAAGTCCTTTATGTTATTTTTTTTTCTTTCATTGACGTAAATTCAGCCCTTAAACCAATAAGAACTCTTTCTCGGGGAAAACCTACCAAGTAATTTAGGTATTACAGAATTTTTGGCACTGAATTAAAGAAGGATTCTGTCAATGTGTACCTCGCCAGGGGCCTGCGTTGGTGTGGCAGCATTTACCCGTGCCTCTAAAACCTCATGGATCTGATTTGCGGTAACGTGTAGCAGAAACAATCACGACGTCGCCTTCCCTCTTGGCATTCGGATTATCGGTGTGTGTTTGCCTGACCCTGTGCTCGATGAATGAGCGATGTACCATGTTTTAAGTTTTTTAAATACCTAAATTTTTAAGCTACCTAAGTTTTCAGGTTTAATGGTTTTGTAGTGAAATGATCAGAGGATGTTTTACAGCCTTGGGTAGGAAAAGATAAAGGGATGTAGAAGAAAGTGAAGTGACCTTCCAAAGTGGTGTGTTGCCTTTTCTTTTAATGTTTATAGAGAAGTTCTGAATTAAATGCTGTGATTTTGAAAGGTGCGGGTGAGCATGTATGTGTGTTTTGTCAAAGGGATGGAGATTCTTTTATTTCCAGTTTTGCCTGCCCTAGTTTTATTTATGGCCACTGCTCATCAGCAGTGCTGCGTGCTGTTTGCATCCCGGAGGAGCGTGGTGCTGGGGTCCGAGCCAGCTGCCCTGAGCCTGCTGAAGTGCTGAGAGGCCCTGCTCCTCGCCCTGAAGATTATTTTGCTGACTGCAGCACTAGCAGGACTACAATTTCCAGAGAGCCCCTGCTAGTAAAATCTGATTAAATTAGCAGAAAATATTTTTTATTCCAATTTCTCAAAACTTTTTTCACTGCTGGGTGACTGAGATGGATATTTCTTTTTTTCAAAACTTTTTCTGCCATGGTTTTTTTTTTTTGCCCTTCACACCATTTCTTCCAGGCTGGGTGGGAAATCCCTTCTTTTCTGCTCGTTTCAGAAAGAGTGTCAATCGTAAAACAAATGTGGAGAAAGCTCAATATTACTTATACTTCTGGCACGGAGAACCAACATGAAAAGGACCTTTCATCAAAAGGCAGTGTGTGACACTTGTTACTGTTTGAAGAGCCCAAAAGACATATCCAGCTTAAGGGTGATACTGCATTAGGGTAAGCTGGTGGACAGGTGACCAGGTTGTGACCTCTGGAGGTCCAAGCTGACTGATCCAGTGTTCCTGCATTCTTGGCCATAGCTGTCCAGAAAAGAAACCTTTGTATGCTGTAAGAAAAGATTTCCCATACCAGTCTGGATGATGACTGTAATACAGAAATTTAAGCATGTTTGATGGCCTTCATCCTCTCTTTATCACAGTATGTTCAGTATTTTGTGAGCTATTGGAGCTAGTTTCAGCACGACTATCAACACTGGAGATGACACTGGAGCCATAAAAGAGTAATTCCAACAAATGGAACTAATTAACCCCCCACATAAAAAAGAACATCTTCTGAAATACAAAAACTTCGTATAGAATCTAATTTTAATGCATAATCCTGTCTTCCAGTGTGCATAGTTTGCGTGTATGTTGTAGTAAACATCTCATTGCTTTTATGCTAGTGAGATGACTATTAAGGAAAAACATTAGTTGTGGTTTTATGGTCTTTATATATACATCATATAATAGATAAGTACCATTGAGACAGAGCAACTGTAATAATATTAGCGTGTATATACTGTGAATCCATCTAGAGCCTTTAAAATAATTTGATGCCATTTAATCCACTCTCATCAGATGAGTTTTCTTCATAAGGCAGCTGCAGTGTGGACTTTTCCTGGTTCAGATTTCCCAGACTGTGCTGGAGAACGATGCTTGTCTGCTGGAGACATGTTCTAGTACCAGTTGTGCTCAACGAAGTACTTTGTAAAAGATGACTGAAGAGTCTCTAGCCGCTTTTGCAGTCCCACTTGGGCTTGTTGTAGCTGTAAATAATGAAGCTGGATTGGGCTGCTCTCTGAGAGGCAGCTGCTCCTTTCGTAGTGAAGTTCTTCTTCATTTTGTATGATGAACAGATTAAGAGCAGGAGAACATCTGTCCTGCCCTGGGCCATAGCGCACCAGCCTAACCTAAGCTGGAACCAGTCTCGCTCATTCAGACAGTGAAGCAACTTGCAGTAAATAATTAATAGTTTTACTGTGCTGGTTTTAATAGCTATTTCCTGATTTCATTTAAAGCTCCTGTGGAGATGCAACTTCCAGATTTTTATCGTCACCGTGAAGGACTGAGGGGGAACTCTCAATTTAAGGAAAAGCTGCCATCAGTGGGTGATGCGGGTGCCGTCCAGGCAGCAATTGCCAGGCAGCAGCCCTGAGGCGGGGGAGCGGGGCACTGGCAGGAGGTTGTCTGCGGGGCAGGGGGTGTGGGGGTCAGGCACCTCAGTGGTGCATGGTGTGCTCCAAAGGGGTCCTGTGGAGACTTAAATCATTCACCCTGTCGAGTGTTGAATGTGAATGTTTGGGTTAATAGAAGTAGAAGCAGGGACAGATGCAAATAGAAAACAAAATGCACGTTTTAAAATGAGGGGAGTCAACACACCGGGGAGTGCACTGGATCCTTCTGCTACATGGACCAGGGCTTCACGTTCTTCTGAAAGACATCTTTGAAATAAGAGTGAATGGCATTAAGGAAAATAACAGTTGCCAATGATCTTAAAATATTTGTGTTGTCTGTGTTTGTGGTGTACTCAGCTTGACTAAAGTTACTTGAGTTTTTCTCTCTAGACATTAAAATAACTTGAGAACCTTTTCTTTGGAATTTGGCGATGAAGAAATACAGCGTAAAGGAGAAGCAGAGCTGTCAGCCAAGTATGAGACTACCCACTTGCATCATCCCTTATTTGCTTAAGGTGATATCAAGTATTCAGAAATTCAGACTGAGGGGAGGTGCAGGATTTAATAGGAGGGAGGATAGTACATTGCCTGGAGTTGTGTCTGCAGGAGAATTTTCAGCAGTTGCCAAGACTGGTTTAGATAGGCAGAGCTAGTAACATTGGGTGTGCTTGTGTCGACAGGTCCTTGAGTATTCAGAGGATAAAAAAAATATGTACTGTTAGAGCTAAACTGCAATGGTAATTTCTAATACCGGTGGAGATGGGTTGGGAATGGAAGGAAAAATTAACAATGTTTGCACAAACAAGACCTGGGGCTTCAGGTCAAAGAGAACTTGTCAAAAGCTCAGAAATGGAACAAAGTAAACACCAGGAAATTTGCTCGGTCCCTTGGGACTGCATCAACCAGAAATCTTGATCATCTGCTCATCTGAGGATGTGTTAAAAAAAAAGAAAAAGTCTGGAGCTGTAGAACTCATATTACTTAAATGTTTGTATATTAATCTCTTTCCAAGTTATTAACTTTGAAATGTGAAAAATCCTCTGTTCGTTGTCTGGATTATTTCTGGAAGTAAATCCTTCAGAAGCCAGTTAGTAAGCTTAGGAGAAAAGATAACAAAGTGCTGGCAACAGCTGTATCCTTGACAGAAGAACAGAAGCACATCTGCCACTGTTTGATTCTATCTGGCTCATTTTTCTGCTCGTATGTACAGTGCACGCGTGTGTCACTGGCTCTGGAAAGACCACACAGCCCCAAATGCAGGAGATCAATGTTGCAGAAAACATTGTTAAAGCAATTTGTTACTCTTTAATTTATAAAGAAAAAAAATATTTTTTAAAAAAAGGGGAAAAGATAAAAATCCATGATAGAGGATTTCTTGCGGTACCGCCCACCAGCAAGTAAGGAAACTTTGGTCTGGGTAGATTTTTCCTTTTTAAAGCCTCTCCATAAAATTTCTTGGAAAAGCTCTGTAAAAGAAAGTGTTTTAGCCTGTAACTGCCTTGCACGCAGTTGTGTCTGATCACCATACTTGAGTATGGATGTCGCATCTGAACGTGACAGAGAGGTTAATTAAACCATGTGATGTTATTCTAAAGAAACCTGGAATCAAGCAAAGGATGCCTGGTTTAGGTCATGGTCCTTGAACTTAGCAAAGCATTTGAAGGGTCTTGCACAAATTTTTGGTGAAAATAATCTATTCCTGCTGTTAGGTGAAAACGGAGAAAAAATTGGAAGTTTTCAGTAACATCATCAGCACAGGCACAACATGGTAGAGTTTATAGATGCTTTCCCTCATCTTTTTGGTTTCATTAGCTGCTCAAAACAAAAACTGTGGGATGAGACTGAAATAGGCAAGTTCACAGTTGGTAAAAGCTTCCATACCTTCATAGCAGACTCCAGGGAGCGCAGTGGTGCTCAGCGCTTGAGGGTTTTGCATTGTGCTGCCTTTTTCTTCCAAAAGAAATTACGAGGGAGCTGAAGAACCTTCTGCTCAAAGGTGAACTGAGCACACGTGAACTTTCCACAGTCTCCCCCAGGGTATTAGGGACTTCAATCAAGAATTGCAGTAAATGCAGCACTGGTTAGCTGTTGGTTTCCTAATCTGGGATTTTTACCCCCCTTTTTGTTAAGTTCAGCTACTGAAATAATAAAGAATAATTCCTATAAGCTGTGCTTTATGAAACTCTGAGGATGGCTTGTCTACTGAAACAGCTATATAATTTATTTGTTCCCTTCCCCCCCGCCCCTGCTGCTGTAGTGCCAGGGGTACCTAATACTTGGAAATCCCTATTCAGCGAGTTAATGTATCAGACATGCTAATCAAGTCATGCCAGATGGAGTTTATAAATAAACTACACTGCATTGTGTATTCTTAAAATTTGAGCATCAAACATAATTCAAGGCAGTATGTTTCTAGTTTTACAAAATACCCTCAAAACATCGCTTCTTTCTTGATTCTGGATTGTGAAGTCACATCCAATGGGACAGTGGTTGTTAGAAGGAGAATGAGGAATAGTGTAAATTACTATCAACCATTAAATACTAGCTGAAGTCCAAAGCTGATTCTCCCTGAGGAGTGAACAAGATGATCACATGAGCCCCAGCCAACCTCCATCCAGTTTATTTTCTAACAGCAAAATACAGGGTGAGGTGTTTCTGAAGACACAGAAGGACTGGTATTTTATATTATCTCATAGATACCTTGTATCTTTGGTTATGTTAGTGAATTACTCCTAAGTATTGCTAGACCTGGTTGCCCTTGTCATGTAACAGTGACCACTTCGAGGTGCTTTAGAAGATGCAAAGTAGATCGTGTTATCTTCTAAAATAATGTACCTGCCCTTCTTGGCCATTCCTCATGCTAAAGGACAGTTTTTCCAGGTGTTAGAGAGGAAGTGGTAAGGTATCCTATTGCTAACATCTCCCAGGGGGTGTGTAGGTTGTTAAAGAGTAGAGAAGTCTTTAACGATGCCACATGGCCATGCCAATTCTGACCTCTGTGAAGGGCCCTTCAGACTTAAGTGAAGTTGTTGTCATACAGCTGGAAGGATGCAGAAAATAATTAGTGTTTAAATAATTCATTTAGTGATGTGTTTATGCTCTACAAAACAAAAAAAAAAGGCCATATGCTTTTACTAAATTCTCCAAAGCATGAATGTGATATAACTATAGGGTTTTGTTAATCGTATCTAATGGTAGTTAACACAACCTTCTTCCTCACCCTGATTTTAGTCACTAAGAAAAAAATCTCCATTGTATTCTTCTCCATGTCTCTGATAAGTTAGAAATCTTACTTCTCATGTGAAAATAACATACAAGCATTTTGGTGTATATATTTTGTAAAATGTTGCATGAAATTCCTGGGTAACGATTTTTTCCAGTGTAGGGGGTTTGAAAATCCTTGCTGTAGATTTTCTTCATGAAACAGCTGCTGGTGCTTTGAATTGTGTGGGTGGGTGGATGTGTGTGCTGTGCCTAAAAGGAAAAAAAAATCTAGTCAGATGTCAAAGCAAAAATAGGAGATTTTAGAGACTTAGACTAGGTGGAGGAGGTGGGAAGCCAACTCTGCAGAGATGTTAATTACCTTGGGAAGAAAAAGAGTGCAATGGAGTAGGTGTAGCAGGAGATTTACTTAATAGAATTCACATAATCATGAACCCACTTTCGTTGCATTTAGACAGGTTCTCAGCGAGGGCTTTACGACAGAAATGTTTTACCAGAGGAAAAACAGTTATTAGTCTTTTTATTGGAGAGGAGTGGCTATTTTCACATCTCTTTTCATGAAGGTGGACAAGAACTGTATGGTTTTTGTTTGATTTCTTGGCTTTTGAGGTTAAAAATGAACCTTATCATTCATTGAATTATCCTGTGGATGCAAGGTGATGCAAGATGAAAAAAAAGCGATGTGCAACTGTAGAAATGGCCCTTTTCCCTGTAAAGCAAGCAGCAGCAGCTCATGAGATGCTTTATCCACAGAAGGTGAGTCTCCAGTCTCTAGAGGGAGCTCAGGTTGGGAAGTAAATGCTTGGGACTGCAGCAAGTCCTCTGTGGCTTGCAAGGCGTCCTGGCACCTTCCTCTTTGCAGAGTGAGGATGAATCACTGCGGTTCCCCTTCCGCTCCCGCCTCCCACGGCAACGCACGGTGTGGCCATGGAAGCTTTTGGAGTCCGCTGGCAGGTGACATAGCTACTGTCCTGTTTAACTGTGTAGAACAGAAACTCTTGAAAAGCAGTGGCTGGTGAGGCTTACTAGCACTGTAGGGACAAAAGAGTCTGGTAGTAGATGTCCTTCTACCTGTTGGCTACCCTGTGCTCTGCACAAACGATGGAGCGGAGCAGGAGGAACAGCAAAATGGAGAAACCCAGTGCTGCTCTTAACATATTTTTACAGTGCTCCCAATCTAATTAACCCGTACCCTGTGCCGGGTAAAACACTGCATACACATCAGGTGCAGCAGATAAAGCAAAGCCAGAACAAGTGCCCTTGCTAATTTCAGTTTTCCCAGGCTTGCTTTTTTTTTTTTTAAGGACCTTCTACAAATACTTAGCATGAAGGGTGGGAGGAAAGATTTGATCACATCTGCTGGCCCTGATTTGTAAAGCAATTACAATTAATCCTCCTGCATTACAGGTTCACTGTTTTGGCCAAAGGCTGTTCTTTCTTTCATCCCCAAGTTCTCGCGCTGCTGTGAGCATGTCTTTGTGCTGTTCCTGCTTTACTCTGTTACATGGCCTCAGCAAGGGACTCACTTTTTTCACTTTAATAGTACTGTCTTGATTAACAGTGTGTGTGTATGTGCGTGTGCTGGCTTTGTAGGACGAGAAATGAGACCATCAGTTTATCACCAGTGTCATATTGTTGAAAAGATGTTACATTTAAGTCCAGAAGCTCTCAGCAGAGGCAGGAAGAATGCTAGATGGCAAAGGATAGTGCAAATCACAGAAACATAGGTGGGTTAATTCCACAAAGAAGTTGCTGAACATTTGGGATATAGAGAGAATTTCTCTGCAAATCCATCCCTGTCTCCTCATCTTCACATCCAGTGTCACAAGCCCTTCTGATTCACGTCGACTTGATGAGCTGGAAGAACCTGCTGAGCCTGTGATAGCTGTGGCCAGAGGATTAGCAGCTTCTTTCACTCTTCAATTCTGTTTTTAGACTGGGATACATCTTTACTGAAGATTAGTAGCCTGGTGGGTTGGGGAAATTAAATTTCACAAGGGCTACAAACTGGAAAGTACATATTCAGAAGTGTGAAAATGAAATGGGGAGATTTTAAAGTAGTGACTTCTTAATGGTTAGATCCTATGGCCTCAAGCCTTGGGGCTTTTCTGGAGGTGAGGTAACTTCAGAATAACAGGTGATGTGAATTTAAAGGGGGAATTCCAGGATAATTCCTAATCTGGCACTCTTGTCATAATTTAATTTAACACTGTTCTAAAATATATTGGCTAATATATTCATTAGCTATTTCATAGCTGTTATTTTGGTCTTTTCCCAGGTAGGGAAGCTTGTGACAGGGCTGGCTCGGTTGGCTCATCATCCCCTTTGATTGGTGTCTCATCGGAGGAGGCATCCTGGCCAATTCCTACCGGCACATTGGCCCTCCTCCTCGGGGCTGTGCCGGTGGCTCTGCCAAACGCCCACCACAATCCCTGCTCTCCTCCCCTTGGAGCTGAGCTTGCTCTCATCTCTGCTTTTCCCTCTTGCCAATCTGTCAAGCTGGGGCCAGTGCGACCAGGGCGTCTGCTGTGAGCCACAACGGCAAAGCCCCGTGTGTTGCTCCAGCCCCACTCCCTCTGCCAGCCAACACGCACGTTCACCTGATGTTAATGAAACGGTGACTGGGAAAATGTATTTTCAGGAGCCACATCAGCGTTTCCTCTTCAGTGTGCTGTTGTGGTGCAGGGAGTGTGGGAGGGGAACCCTTTAAATGCTCAAAGCATCCCCTAAAAGAAATGGCAGCTGTATATAGGGGCACTGCTCATATATTCAGAGCAGCATGAGTTGCCAATACTTTTTTTTTTTTCCTTTTCCACACTCAGGTCGCCTCGTGACCTCTCTCTCTTGATTTATTTGGCAGTTTGTCTCCATGGGAAGGCAGTGGAGTTGGGTGTGTTACAGCCTATGGATGTTCTGCTCTATGCCAGCTTATTTGCATTCACTTTTATCTGATGAACATACCTGGTGTGTTTCTAAATGTCTGGAGTCATTTCTGGTTGATGTAGCACTACCTTGTACTGTGAACATTCTTCTGTGTCATCTTCAAATAAAAATTTAGATCTGTCAGGATTGTTTTTCTCCCAAAGGAAGTGAAATTAGCATGAGATTTTGTTTGGCTTATGCGGATGTATCAGGAATGTTCGCCGTCTGATATGCTTGCATGTAGATGAGAGCAAAGGAAGATATTTTTTCTTTAAGCACATGTAGGCAACTCAGTATGATGAATGAGTTTATTATTCTCTAAGGTGCTTATTATGTTATGCTCCTCTTTGCCTTTGTCTTTAGGGAGAACTCTTTAACCACTTCAGGGATTGATTGCATTTGATTAGAGAGTAGTTTGTCTTTTCAACTCATTATCCTGGATGAAAGTCCACAAGTTTATTCTGTTTTCTGATGCAGCCAGAATTGCACCATGTGTGTATTATGCGAATGAGGACCAAATGCAAAGTTATTTCGTAAGAGCCCGTTTGAACTGATGAGTGGCCTTTTCTTATAGAATTGTAATACTGTATTGCAGTTAGGGGTGGAAAAGAGCTTGCAGGCTCTCCCGGTCTACAGCAGCTTTCAAATAGTGCCCTTTCCTTTCTGCACCCTTCCTCCCAGCTCCTTGTTCCTTTGAAACTTGAAAATTCTGGCTCATCCTTTCATGAAAAAAATACAATTTTTTCAAGCTTGGTTGAACGTTCCTGTTATGGTGGCCACAAATGCTTCCCCTGCCTTCTGCCCTGGGTGGAGACCTTCTGCCCAGGGGATGGAGGAGTGGTGGGGAGTACTTTTCTTCTGGTCTCACGTAGTCGAGGGTGAGACAGCTTTGGGAGGGGGAATAGGCTGGGCTACCTGTCGTGAAAGCTTGTGAGCCTTGCTTTTCATTGTTCTTTGAAATCATAACACCCTTTCTTTCTCCTAAACACAACCAACATGATTGTTCTCTGGCCCATGTAGTGTCTCTGCTCAGAAATGATGACCAGGTTCACTTCAGGGAAGTGCATGTACAGGCTGATGCTCCCAAAGTTTAATGTTACGGCGTCTTCCTGCAAGCGTGACGGGGTGAGGGTCGGGGGGGAAGACCAGGTGGATAATGCAACCTACCCATAGCAAACAGCTCCTCTGAATGCTTTCCATGAGCTCTGATTTCATCTCCTAAGCTTCCACTTAGGTTTTCAATTCTCTGTAGGAATGAAGTGGTTCTGAAGTGCCTGACTGACAGAGGAGGATTTAAGGGGAAAAAAAAAAAAAAGGTAGAGCCGGCTTCCAGGCAGTTTCACTAATTGCAGCTTATTATAAATTTAACAGATGAACTGTCAGTTTCTTGAAGGTGTGTGATCACCACAACCTTTTCTTGGATTCTGCGCTGGCTATAGAAAAAAATTAACCTCTAAGGTGCTAAGCTCATGTAGTGCCTTTCATCGCTCAATAAGGTGTTCTTTGGTTTACAGTTTGCAGGCTTCATTATTCCTTTTATCACTACTTTAATAATATTGGACTATGGTCTAAAATATATCTTTGCTGTGTTTTTTTTTTTATATATTTGTATTTAGTCAAGGATTATTGTAGGAGGTATGGAAGAATTGTATTCTTCTCAGAGTCTGCTTCCAGCGAGTGAGGCTTTTGCCTTTCAATAAACTGGGTCATTTTATTAGTTTTTCCCTACAGATATCGAATTTGATAGGCACAATAGGACTGAAATAATACTTTTTATCACTTGAAATTTCTGGGTATTTCATAGCTTCTAAAATAAATTCTGTAGCTTGAGAAGCTAAAGATTTGTAAGTAGTTCATCTGTCTGATACGAGATTTTAAAAGAAGAAATATGCATATAGCACTTTCCTTAAAGTTTTTGGAAAGCATCCTGATTTTTCTAGCTTGGTGGTATCTTTTCCTCCTGTTCTTGTTACTCTCTGTATCATGTAATCCTCATATCATCATGCTCCCTTTGCGTTGTCAAAACCCTACCTAAAATCATTGATTTTCTTTTAATTTAAATCTCTGAAATTGCACTTGGATTTTATGTTGGCTGTGTTTCTGTTGTGTGACTTAGCCAGAGGAGAGCCCGTCTGGGCAGTTTTGCTTATACCTCTGCCCGTCAACTGGCCATTAAAAAAGATGTTTCAACCCCAAAAACTGGCATCTGTATGGTGTGTGATGGCCAGTGGTGGCTCCAGAGTCACCTCTGCCCCTTTCTTCCCTGATACTTCCCATGCGAAAAACAATTTCAGGAGCACCTGGCCCTCATCTGGTTTGATCCTTTCGGTGAAGGCTTCAGTGACAGGACGTGTGAGAAAATCATATGTTTATTTGGAAGTTATGATGCAAAAAGAGAGAACCACTGAAGTTGAGCAGTTTCTAGGAAAGCAAAAAGAAGCATCAGCACAGAGGGCAGAAGTTAGGGAGGGGATAGAGGCAAGTAAAGATGTTTTTCTGGTAAATTTAATTCACACTTTTTGCTAAATGTAAATGATAGCTTAGGAAAAAAACTGCTTGGAATACATAGTAAATGATGTTGCCAGGATACTTCCTGATCATGTTAATTAAACTGTCCCACAGATTTGGCTTAATTACTGCATAATTTGCATATTGGAAATGATGGTACGCATTACTAAAGAAAGCTCTTATTCTGGTAGCAGAAAGAACATTGTAAATGAATTAATTTTCAGGGAAGGAGTCTCTAGACTCCTATAATGAAGTATCTTGGAAATAAAGTTAAGGTTTTTGATAATGAACTGACACATATCTCATTCCTTTTTCCAAGATCACATTTTTTGCATGCTCCACTAAGTTCCTCAGAGACCTCATCCCAACAGCCTTCTTCTTGTTGGCTATTTCTTTAATCACAAGAACCACTCTTGCTTTCAAGGTTACTGGTGGTGAAGCAGATATTAGCTAACTTGTATAAAGTGGCAGAATATTTGCCTTCGGGCCTGCATTTGTTACTGCATGCACATTGTTGGTGATGCACTTCACCTCCCTCCCACTATTAAGTTAAACCCACTATTAAGCTACCAGTTTCTCCTTGTCTTGTTTTTTGTTGTTTGGGTGGGTTTTTTTAATTTCTGACATGTATCTGCCGTCCTACTTGTGGAGGCCCGAGGCCAGATGGAGAAATGCAGAAATATCTCTGCTCTTCCAGTCTAGGGCAGGTGGTGTTGGTGGACACCCTGCTTGGAGACCTCGGGCCATGCTGGGTGCCTGGGGGGCAGTGGGAGTAGCTGTGTGCCTCCATGCCTCTGCCTTTGTAATGCTGAAAAAAGCGGAATTTGCATCTGCATTTCTGCCAGGGTAATTTTATAGCCCCTGTCCCTGCTGTTGCTTCAAGTTCAGTGAGGTTCCTGCAGCTGTGTTTAACTGCAGGTCTGTGATAGTGCTTTGGAAAAAGAAGCTAAAACATTGAAATTCCTTCATGAAGTAAGACAAGATAGAAACTGTTTTGTTTTGGGAAAAATCTTCTGAATACAGCAATTTCCCAATTTAGGCTGATAATTGCTTTGGGTGATATCGTTGCTAGGATATGCATTTCCGATGTGTCTTCAACTTCTTAATTCTTTTTTGATCTGTTTCTAAACAGGTGATCATAAACAGCACAATCACGCCTAACATGACCTTCACTAAAACATCGCAGAAGTTTGGCCAGTGGGCGGACAGCAGAGCAAATACAGTGTTTGGTTTGGGCTTTCCCTCCGAGCAGCAGCTGACAAAGGTATGGGGAGGGGGGGCTCATGGAATCTCTGCAAAGACTCTCTGGTGTCTTATTAGTGAAGAATTGCATCTATCCATCCGACCTCTTCTGAGCTGCATGCGTCTGCAAGTCCTCTTCATCCATGCAAGTTGCCCATCTCCTGTAATTACCTAATGTCTGTGTAATCAGACACAGGCGGTACCACAAACTTCGTAGTCAAAGCTATAAATTAGGTCTGACCACTGACAATGGTACTAGCAAGGTGATCTCAGCAGCGTGGCTGAAAGCATTTGTGCTTTCAGATGTTACAGAAACAGCCTGTACTCTAGCATTTTTGACATTTCCCTGGCCTATGTGATCCTTTCAGCTGAAAGTGGCACCAAAAGCAAAGGAAACCACTGATATACCTGGACCATTGGGTGGCATTAGGACTGCCTAATGTGTCTTGAAGGAAGGGAGTTGCTGTCCCAGCCTCAGAAATGTGCATTTTGATGATTTGCTGCCGTTGGTAGCTAACTGAGGTAAAGGAGTTGCCAGCCCCTGGGGCTTGCTGGTGCCCTTGTTCCTCAGATCCCGCTGCTGGTGGGGCCGTGCTCTCAGGAGGCTCCGTAAACTGATCTGGGTTAAAATAAAACTGCATTTCTGGCATTTCAGCTCAGTGGTGTGATTTGCAGCCCTGACCCAAAGCTGCTTTATCACTGACCTGAGGAGGTGGCAGTGATGGGGGGACGAGTGGCCGGGGAGGTGTGACGCCAGGTTTGCTGGCAGAGCTGCCTCTCCCAGAGGGCAAACCTGGCCATGGGTTTGGTGTTAATGCAACACTTCCCCACACCAGGGACTGTCTGCAACAGCAGGCTTGCAAAGTCTAGAGCTGCCTCTTGTCATGAATAACCAGCAGTTTAAAGTACATCCTCTGTCATTTGATTAGTGGTCTTGCCAAGTGCTCATCAAGCAGCTGGGATGTTTGTTTATGTAGTAAAAAAATCCCTATCTATCTAACACATAGTTGACACCTGAAGCATGGCTACTTGGCACTGGGTTTTGTCAGTTAACTCACCATTGTGTCCTTGGGCATGGCACACAGTCTCTCATGTGTGCTTTGATAAGAAAAGAATCAGGAGAACAAGGTGTTTCTTGTAGTATCTAAAATAGCAAGGGCAGACCTTTGCAATAGAAGGATACTTTTCCACCAACGGAGTTGTTATAGGAGTTTATTATACTAAGTAAGTCTGCCTTACTGAGTTTTTGCAATTTCCAAAGATGTTAATTTTTTTGCAACGGTTTCTTAAAAGTAAAGCATATTTTACTTTTCACATTAAATTAGTCTTGGACTTGGGACGTCCATAAAGGTGCCATGGCAATAATCCACCCTTCTGGGATGCTAAGGCCACCCAATCAATCACATTTAAAACTGTTTTTTAAGAATGAGGTGCTGGGTACATTTTATGATGCTTACTTAAGTGTAGAGGAGCTCGTTTCACCTATGTGTATTCTCCCCTCACCTCAGAGAGGTGTTCAGTGTAGCTAATAAGTAGCACAGGAATGTGAGAGGATTAAGGCAGACCTAGGGGAATAGTTTGTTTTGAGTAACAGATAAACCTGATACGATGCAACCTTTGGACACCAAATGAAAGAATTAGCACTTTTGGATAGTAATTTTTAATCGCAGATTACTGAAGTTGCAGGTCTGTGCACCTCAGTCTCAGTACCTCAGTGCCAGCTGGGGCTAAATGTGCTCCCCACGTGGAGCAGGTGGTGCTGAGGCTGGCTCAGGAGACAGGTATAACAATGGATTTGGAGGCCCTTGAACCCTAATCAGAGATTTTACCATATTCTCCAACACTGTCCAAACACGTACTTAGAATAAATTTAATGCTGGTATCCGAAAGCAGCTCTTCAGTGCTCATGTGGCCAGACTAGAGCTAATCTGAAAAACATGTCGTGTGGGCACAGGGGCCTCAGCACCAGCTGTTTCTCTCCAGATCGGTTTGCACATCTGTTTGCGCTGCACGATCTGCTGAAGAGCCCACAGCCTCCTACCTGCAGGGAATGTTTCCCAAATCAGCAGAAAGACTTTTTTCTGGCCAGAATATCAAAGGGAAACTTAAGGGGAGTGCTTCTGAAAATGGCTCGAGATGATCTATTTTAAAAAAATTAAAAATCTGTCAGTTGTCTAGCTGGAAAATGTAAGAAAACCTGGTTTATTACCACCATGCAAAGCAAAGGGACGAAGATATCACTTATCATCCATGCTTCTCAGTTTAATTATTAAACCACTAGTAAGAAAGATCAGAGATGGTGGAGAGATTACAGATGTATAAGTGTATTGGGAATAGTAAAATCAAGTTTAATTTTATGTTGATATCATTATACTCTTATAAAAGATATAAATTAAAGCTTGCCAGTTTCACTGGAAATAATTGAAGCTTTTAGTCGGGAATGGGAAGGACACACTAAACTCCACTAAACCAGAGATCAATAGCTCTGGCTTAAAATGAATGAATAAATAAATAAAGCTGAAAAATGTCTGCTGAAAACAATGAATAATAATGCGATGAGAGAAGAGGTTAGCACACCTAAAAAGGTCTGCATTTTTAAGTATATTGGCTGGCCTAATAAAAGATATTGCCTCTTTCTAATGCCTTGCTTCTCTTGAGATGCTTAAGCATTAATCCATACCTATAGGGAAAAGCAGTTCAAATTAAACATAAGCCATTAATGAAAACTGCATTCAGTGACCTAGTAACCTAATTACCATTCGCATTGATTGAGAGAATCCCAGGGTTTAAAGTTGATGTCCTACTCGGGGTCCTTTTCCCCTCTTGCAGGACTCGCTGACCCTCCTTTCTCCTCTCCCCACCTTCTGCCTCAAGGCATTATTCAAACATTGCTACAGCCAAATCGAAACAGGAATCAGCAGAGAATTAATGGTGTGCCTGTGTGTGATGAAGAGGCAGGGCTGGTGCTGTAAAGGTAGTGATGTGTTTTGCACATGAAGCAGTTAAGTAAAATTTCTGCAATCATTCAGGATGCTTGGAGGCAGACATGCTCTCTGAGGAGCTGCAGGTAGTCAAGGGCGCAGGGACAAAGATTTATACAGGTGAGAAATCCCAGTAAACCCAGACTTTGCACATCATAAAGCAACTGCATCCAGCATCTGGGGAGCACTGGACTCCGTTTCTTTGCAGGCAGCACATTATGTGTGTGCTGTGTGCCAGGCACTGCGTTGCAGGGGAGAAAGCTCGGAGCAGAGCCTGCCCCTGCCCCAGCACAGCCCCCCTGGTCCAACCGGCATCGCTGCTGGCAGCTTACTGTGCAAATTATTGGCCACTTTCCGGAGTAAATAGTCTTTTTTTCTGCTGATCTGCCCGGTACCAAGGGCTTATCCATAAAAAGCCACGGGCAAAGCGACACGTGCGTTGTGGGTCACAGCACAGCAGTGCTCCCCAACGGGAACGTCGCATCGCCCAGACTTCTGCAAACCGAGAGGGCGATGAAATATTTATGAGACTGCTTTGGGTGGGAGCAGCTGTTTCATCTATCTGACACTGGCACAATTTGTCAGTAGGAGATGTAAAATATTATGCCAGATCAGGAGCTTAAAATTTACACATTCAAAATAATGCTTTTTAACGTATAAAATGTTAGGAAGGTCTATTAAACTATATATATATATATATTTCTCCAGATGACAAGCTGGCTGCAGATTTGAACAGCCTTTAAATAATTTGTCCAATGCACAGTAGCATCCTTGAGTCCCCATTAAATTTCACTGGCCAAGACTCATAATCAGCAGGGCCCATGGGCTGCAGCAGCCTTAGACTGAACGGCTTCACAAGCAGCAAATTTTTCCATATTGCAGTTTGGTCTCATAGTTTCCTGGGGCATAGGAAGACACATCATGTCATCTATGATGGACTATTGGAGTGGTCTTTAGTTGGCTTTTCTCCCACTCCAGTCTTTTTTTTTTTTGCTACTTTTGGGGAACTTTGCCCAAGGACAAAGGTGGAGGAAAGGGAAGATGAAGGGAGTGAAGATGGATGGAGGAAGAGCATGATGATTTAGTTTGTTTTAGATATTTTTACATGCGTTGTCCTTCAAGACCACATTTACCAAGCTTTGATTTACTAGATAGAAGATTATTTCACTTTTTAACTAGGATTTTCTCATTGAAAAAGCACTCCCTATTGTTGCAATGGTTTGATAGCTCAAAATCAACTTAGATCTTGGAGGTGGCACGTGATTTTGTGGCATCAATTATTTGTCCACTGATTGTGTTTGGGACGGATGAAATCGGTTACTGGAGAGAAAGTATCTCTCAACTTTCTGCTGGTGATTAGATGCTGTGGCCATGCCATCACTCTTGGAGATGGCCTCGGGATCTGGGTAGCTTCAGAAATGCCTGCGCTGCTGCTGTAGCAATTAACGTTGGTAATGCAAGACAAGTTTGGGCTGTCAGCACCGTGTTGCTGCACTCAGAAGAGTAATCAAGTGAAAGGCTTTAATTTCATAACAAGCCAAGTGATCCTCTGTAGCTTTCAAAAATAGACTGTTAGTAAAATCTAGCAGGTATTAATTAGCTAAGAATTAAAAGAAGTTGCAGCAGAACTCTTTATGGGCTGACTTTCCTAATGTATGGGGTAAACAAAAAAATGGAGACAGTCTTTTACTGCTGTTTCCGTTACAGCTGTCTTTATGTTCCTAACAACAATAAGAATGAAGTGTAATATTTTGACTCTTAAAGCCTAAGATCTGTCACTAAGATGGAGAAAAATTCAGTTATTTGTGCTTGTTTCTAAAAGCAAATGTGTTAAATACGTGTGTTGGTAAACTAGAGACGTGGCTGAAATCTATTGGGCCATGAGATCATTATTGGTTTTATATTGAAGATTAACTTTTCTCAGTCACATACAATTTTTTATTATGGAAATGTGGGAAAACGTCCTTCTCTTCTCAGCTCATGTAATTTTTCACAGCAGTCTCCTGTGTGCTTTATGAAGATAGCGGCAAAAATAAAATTTGATAGATCACTTCCAATTCTTTTTGTCTTTTCATATTTCATATAGACCATGAAGAACCCTCATAAATTTTTTGTACTTGCCCATAAAGAGTTATTGTAAAAGGGAGGCTCAAAACAGCCCTTTACTATTTGCAAGAAACCCAAGTGTAGAACTTACTGTTGATACAATATTTTAGAAATAATCAGTTTGTTATAGCTGTTTTGTCACAGCAGGAAATACATTTTGTGTAAAGTTGGAGTTAAATCACTTAAGATGAAAATGTAGTGTAGTTGTTCCTAATGATCTTTATAGTGCTACAAAGGTAATCAAGTCATTTGTGTGTGTAGTAACTGCACATGCTATCAGACAGCAACTACTGCCATCAGAGAGCACCTACGTTGCATATGCAATTTCGGCTGTTGTATAGAAAACAGCTGGATTCAAGAGCTTGATCTTCATTCATAAACATCATCACAGATCATAGTCTACCCCTGAAATTTCACTTGGCTTTGCAAATGTGCTTGTCCATGGGATTTAAGAATGATGTATGTGAGTTGGTTGGAAATTTCCATATGTCTGTTATACAAAACACGGGTGCCTCCACATAAAAGTCCAGATTTCTCTTAGACCAGTTGGAGAAAATTTGTCTTATCAGTCTTTATAACCCCAGCTATATTTTACTGAGAGCATACTAAATACCTGCTGTAAATCTAAAAGTTAGAGGATAAGATTAGTAAGGGGATAATGATTCTTCCCATTCCTTGACTATAAAATGTGATGTTTTTTTCATGCTTTTATTTACAATTTTGTCATAAGTGTTCTGAATTATCCAATATTATGGCATATACATATATTATATATATAAGCAATCCTTTTATTCACAAACTGTGCAATAAAATACATGTATTTATATTTTTGCTTTTAATGTGTCTTTCCTTTATAGCATTTCAAATTTCTCAAAACACAGGCAAGCAAGACCAAGCTGCTTGAGCAGAAAGACAAAGTTACTCATTCTTATACCGGATACATCTCAATTAAAAAAATGAATTATGTATTATGCCTTTTCTCCCATCTTTGCAATCCTCCTTTTAAAACTTTAAACACCATTTAAAGTGTTTAAAGCCCTACAACCCTGACTGGCTGTGATAATAGCTGTATTTCAAAAGTGCCAGACTGGCTTCAGAGCATATATCCTACAGTAACTTGTAGAGATTGGGATAGTTACTTTTCATCTTTATCCTTCCTTTCCCCTGCCTCACCCAGTTTGGTATAACCCTCTTACAGGAAGCATTCAAGCCTTTCGCTGAAGTCTTCTACCTTCATTTTTGCCAGTAATAAGAAAATTAGACCAGAAAAGCTGTGCTTTCGTATGGCCTCATCGTACATTCAGATCTACCTTCGCATATTTTTCTGTGTCTTGATAATTCCTTGCTTGCATCCTCCAGATAAGCTCATTTGCATTCTTTAATTTAATTGACTTGCTCTTAGGAACAGAAGATATTGATAATTTTTTTATCCAAACATATGTCTTTAATACTTTCAACTTTAATAGACTGTCAACACCAAGTGAAACAGAGGAGGGGGAGGAAATAAACAAAACCAAATCAAACCAGTGAACACTAATAGCTCCTTTTCTTCTCCATGGGTTTTTACTGTGATCGGCCAGAGCTATAGTGATGTCCCTCTTTTAAAAACACCCCCGTTCCTTTTTAAAGAACCTCCCTGCCAAAGAATTAGAATGTTTTTTCTTGCCAAAAATTTTAAATTATCAAAATTAGTTGTTCACTTTTAGAGGTCTATGAACTATATAAAGACAGTAATCTGCATGGCTTAATAGAGATAAATCATTTTAATGAATATCTTTCATGCTTTTTTCCAGTTTGCAGAGAAATTCCAAGAAGTAAAAGAAGCTGCCAAACTAGCAAGAGACAGATCTCAAGAGAAAATTGAGACCTCAAGCAATCATTCCCAGGTTTGTAATTTAGCTTTAATGCCTGTATGCATACAGGATAAATAATTTAAAGTTAAATTTTCTAATGGATTGTACCAGCTCCTGGCAGCAAGCTTAAAGTATATAAAATGAAGATTGCCAAAGGTAATTGTCAGCTGCTGGACATTAACATTGTCAGAGGAATATTTTTCATCCATCTGTGCTCTTTGCCTTCATTTATATCTTTTTTTTTTTTCAGCAATTCTTGAGCTGTTATAACTTTTTTAATAATGAAAAGCTGTACATCCTTTGATTTGTACTGTTACTTTGGTCACTGGAAAGTAAGTCAGTGTGGTGCTTCAGCAGACAGTAAATGAGATTCATTGAGATATTTTGCCAATGGAGAGACTGACTTTGTGGTCATAGTGTTTCATTGCTTAGGTGTGACTAATGGAAAGCTGTGGGGTAGGAAGAGAGGCCGTGCTTGCGTTCCTAATTTTACAATACAGTTTTCTAGATAGCACACGATATAGCCGAGTTCCTCAGTGTCCAGGGAAATCTGGGTTTCTCACAGATCAGGGAAATTTCTGCCAGGAAACCATACCCAGCCTAGGTCTCAGGAGGGTGGTATGGGATAAAGATTACAAGGAAACTGGTGGTGTGGAGTTGCAGGAGATGCAGGAGATGCCCAGTGTTCATTTGTGTCTTGTGCTGCAGGAATCTGGACGTGAAACACCATCTTCCACTCGAGCATCTAGTGTGAATGGGACAGATGACGAGAAAGCATCACATGGTGGTCCTGCTGAGGCACACCTCAAGTCTGAGAATGATAAATTAAAAATTGCTCTAGCCCAAAGGTGAAGTTCCTTTAATATCTAAATTGCATTGGAATAGTGTGCTGTAATTATCTGATGGCTAATGATATTAACAGAAATTATTCAAATGTAATTGCACTAATTTAAAATGACAGAGCAGAATGGATGAATGAGCAGATTTTAGCACGTATGTCCTGGTATCCAGTTGAGAAATATTTACTTTTTTTTTTCTTCTTTCCCCTGATCTAGTTTGTGATGGAATGAGAACTCTTTTACTCTGCTGATGCCAACTATTATAGCCACTTTCATTTGTGAAGTTTTAGAGCTACAGAAATAACATTAAAGCCATGGGGGAGCAATTGCTACTGATAACATGTGAAGCCAATTTCTTCTTCCTCTTTGAGTTTGCTACATTTACTTTGATGAAAATAGATACGGATGTTTAAAATTATAAAAGGGAATGAACTCAGCTGTAAAATGTTGAAGTGAGAAATAGAATTCCACCAGGCTGCTTAGAAGTCTTAGGGGGATGTTTCTAAAGCTTTGGACAGTGCCCCTTGAAGTCACGTTTTTTGCTATTTGCTTTGATAAATTATCTGAAAATGCTGAGAAGAGTAATTTGCAGCCATAGTGAAAATACAGGTGTTGGAATATGCAAAGTTAGGACATAAAAATAGAGTCATTCTCTACTGGGATCTTGCCTTGTTTGCTTCTTGATGTGAATATATCTGTGAATGGAAAGAAAATCTAACAGGATCAAGCTACTCTTAAAAAGCTATTTAAAAAGTAAGGCAGCAGCACCATAAGCAGTGTTACCCAGTGAGCAATTCTACAGTTGCATGTATTATATTCGCAGTACATCGTCTCTCTTTATTGACATTTCAATAGCGTAACCTATTTCAAATCATAACATTTGCTCGTTCCTCCTGCTGAAGACACCTCCACAGGCAAGTAGCAACTAGCATGTGGGGACCTTCAAAGCCTTCCTTCCATTCACTCTCTAATCTCCTCTACGCTGCAGCTTGAAGCTTTAGGGAATGAGTAGTTTAATTCTTCATCATTATGTAACACTCCTATATTTAAGGCTGAGCATTTAAAAAAGTAATCAAATATAAGTAGTGTCACCTCCTGACATCTTCTGTTCTGAATTATCGTACCTTCTGCAAATGTGCAGGGTTGCTTTGTTGCACGGGTACCAGGTCCCCAGGTGGGTGCTGAGCGAGGCACGGCCACCTGGCTCTGGAGGAGAGCATGGACCGTGCACAGCCCCAGAGAAAAACCCTGTTTGGAAACGGTGGAGATTACATACATCTGAGTGTGCTTGATCTTATAACAACAGATTATTGGTAAACACGTACTGCGGGTGGAGGAGTTTGCAGTCAGGTTAAGGTGAAGCCTCCTAATGGCATCCTAATGGTTTTTTCAGTTCAACCAACGTGAAGAAGTGGGAGACGGAGCTGCAGACGCTGCGGGAGAGCAATGCCAGGCTGACCACAGCGCTGCAGGAGTCTGCAGCCAGCATCGAGCACTGGAAGAAGCAGTTCTCAGCCTGCAAGGAGGAGAACGACCAGCTCAGGACCAAGGTAGCAGAGCGTACCCCCCAGGAGAGCCATCTCTTCCAGTTAGCTGCTCCTGCCATTGCTCTTTCTCTTGGATTTCTGCTGCTTTGTCTTTGTCTGTGTTAGGAGATGGACTTTGTCTTTGAAAGGGAGGTAAATTGGGGAGTTGAGGCAGCTGCTTGCCCCTGCACACAGCAGGCAGGGAAGTTCCGAGGGCTGGGGATCAGCGGGAGGACGGGAGCTGCCACATCTCATGAAGCTCTCTCCCCACCTCTTGATTTGGGAGAGTTGGTGTCAGCAGGGGCTGCTGGCTGGCGTGATAAAGCAAAAAAGTTTTAGAAGTGGGAGTACTATTTCATACCCCTTTCAAAGCTCGTTTTGAACTGCCAGATGATGAATGAGCAGAAGGCAAGGTTATGGCCTGGTTACCCACAGGAAACCAGGCTGGGAACCACTCAGCATTAGAAGCAAATCCCAACAGCATGCAGGGGAATGAGGACAGGAGTTATGTCCTCAGCGCTGTGAGCTGGGTCCTCCAGTGCTGATGCCGGGCACATCTCATCCAGAAACATGCCAAGAGGCATCATTAAAAGCCTTTTCCCCTCCGTTACGGAGCACAGCACTTCTCAGTAGTGTATGACTGAGCAGTGGCTACAGCAGAGAACAATTGAGAAGTTTAAATTTTTTAAGCCTCGGTTTAGAGCAGTCATTGGTATTATCTCTCAAATAATCCCACACTGTCAAGAGCTGGTAGCAGCCCCACACGGTGCTGGCACCAACCTGGGCACGGGGGACTCTGGTTTCCGTGAGCACCTCTTGCAGGGGTAATTTAATGTTATTAATCTTAAATGTCTTTGAAAGAGCTGGACCCTCTGCTCGCTCAGATGGATCACTGGGACATTTGGTGTAAAGATCAGATTCTATCAGTCTGGTGAGGATTTTTTTTGGTTTAGTGTTTGCTTTCAAAGAGGGGAAGGAACTTCTTATCCTTATGTAGTCAGTAGGCTGCAAACAGTGTTCCAGTGTTGGAGGTGGCCTGGGTTGCCTGTCGGCACTGAAAGTCCATGTGGAGCAACCTTTTCCCCAGTTGGATGCTCTCTGTCTATTCACATGTATTTTAGGTGTGCACAGTGATAACTGAGAGATCAAACCAGAGCAGTATTAACTGATGTTACATTAACAAATTATCAACTGTTACATGATATGGGTTCCTATATCCAGTCTCTTTTGGATAGGGGAGAATTGAGAACAGTATGTTAAAGAAAATAGTATAATTTGCTATTTTCTACTAATCACTAACTACTAATTTGTAGTTTTTTACTTTTCTCTACTGTTGTAGTGAAAAGTTGTTCTTATTAACATTAAGTGATGAAACAGGCCACATCTGAGTAGCTGTAGCCTAGATATGAAGAGATTATCAAAACACTGCCTTACTACAGCTGCAAAATCATCATACCGGTGACTAGCCAGGCTCTGCAGTAACACTGCCTGTGTAACGTGCTGTCTTTTTCTGCACAGAGAGGTTTTTCTGAGCTTTTCCCCAAGTAAGCTCCTTGCTCGGCGCTCACACTGCGCCACTGCAGCGCCCTGGGAAGTTCCTTCTCCTTTATTAATTAGGTCAGAATTTTTTGCATATTGCTCTACCTTCAAATGAGGGAAGTTATAATCCCAAAGCAACGCGGAGCTGAGAATTAAAGTACATCCTTTAATGAGCTGGCCCCTCAGCCTGTGGGAAGCGCATCTCCTGGGAGCTAAGTCCAGAGCTGGCAGGAGGAGGTATGGAGAGAGCAAAGCGCGTCCCTGGGCGAGAGAACAAAGCGGCGTACGTTACTCTGAACTGCTGCTCCCCGCAAAGTTTTGATGTTGTATCCCTCGTACTCCAGCTAGAATAATAAGCAGCCCTTGAGGGGGCAATGCTGGGAGCACTGGAGAGATTTCTTTTCCTTGCTGTGTTAAGAAAACCTATCCCTTATAGTCCTGTGTTGGTTTCATAGAAATGAAGTGTGGATTTTATCCCCAGCCCCACTTACTTTAGCAGCACATTCTTGAGTAATTAGATGAGATACTGTGCAAGAGAGAATAACCACAGTCCCGGGGCTCCCTAATGGATGTGTAAATTGGCTCTTTTTAAGGAAAGAAGTGATAATTTTGTTGCAGTGAATCAAGTGGTATAATCTAGAAACAGATCCTTGAGAAATTACAATAGTCCATGCTTCCCTCTGCTCAGTGGAGCAATGCCCCTTTACATCAGCTGTGGTCTGCCCCAGATTTTCAGAAATCTGAAAAATTTTGCCTAATGTCTGACATTTCTTAAAGATTGAAGAACTGGAGGAACAGTGCAATGAAATAAATAAAGAGAAGGAAAGAAATGCGCAGCTGAGTAGACGTCTCCAAGAACTAGAAACAGAACTTCAGGACAAAGAACTGGTAAGTGCCCTGAACACAGAAATGTCATGCTTTAGGGTCTGAGAGGGTCTGTCTGCCTCTCGCTTGGGATGTAGATTTATGGACTGACCCACCTACAGCCAGAAGCAGCCAGATGTCTCAGGGTTGTCACCCCTTTCTAGATTTTCCATTTTTTTGACAGAGTTCCTCAGGTTTCAGTTCCGTGACGTGTTATGCGCTGTGACAGCACACTTTAATTTGGCAGTGGCCAGTCCAGCCCAAACCACGACAAGTGGTTGGTGAACATGATACTTACAGGTATACAAGTGGTGAAACAAGTTGCCCAACGCCAGACAGATGTGTGCTGAGAACAGATTTGGTTGCCAGTCCCCATGTCTGAATTCCCATATACATCAGGAGCATCATTAAAAAGGCATCATTTACAAAATCACTTGGCTTTTCTGTAACAAGTCCTGTTTCTTTTTCCGGATGGCTTGTAGCCTTCAGCTTTGCTGTTTTATGATCTCCCTCTGATCTCAGGGCTAATGCCAAGAGTGAGAAATTCAGATACATTTAGAGTACCCCAGTTTGTCATTTTTGACACGTAGGGTGTTCTTTTTTTCTACGGAGAATTATATTGATGGCTTGGAGCCCCCGAACAGTGGGGAAAATAATGGGATCCTTGTTTTTTTCCTTCATTACAGTGACCAAATGCTCTGTGCTGGCTGAAGAGAAAAAGCTGTCAGCGGGCGCTGTAAAGTTTGCCATGTGCCATTACAGCATCTCTGCTGGTGCTCTTAAAAGCAGTGCTGTTAAGGGGTTTTAAGATGGCACAAGGAAATAGTTTAGGGAGATGGATTTTGATGCACTGTTATAAATATGTTTTTTAGCCCCATATTTCAAAGGAAAATGTCATGCTTTCTTCCCAACCTTTCTGTGGTAATAGCATGTATAATAGCCCTTATTCTCTGCTAGTGTTTTCTTCAAGATTCACATTTTTACAGTACCAAATGAACCAGAAAATTGATTGACTTGTGAATATTACATGCCTATCTTACATTTACACTGACAATACACTAACTTGTTTTCAGACTGCATACTTACATTAGCAGGTTCTTCATTAGATCTAAATCACCCATAAGTAACCTTTTCACGGTTTTCAATTCAAACCAGCGTGAAGCCTGCTCATGGACGTTGCCATGTAAGAGGATCTGCTGATACCCTCTTCATGTAGGAAGCGAGAAGAGAGAAATACAAAGACATTTGAATCAAGACAGAACTATATAGTGAAATATTTATATTTTTTATATATATATCATAAACCATATAACATATAAACGCACACACAGTATTATACTATATAAAATAAGTATCTGATATAGTAGTGTATGTATATACTAAGATAATATAGGATAATATATTTATATTTTGAGATATGGGCCACCAGACATTATTTATGTATATACAGATACATATAAGCACAGGAACTCATATCTCAAAACAAAGTGTAAGTTGCCCTTTCTTTCCCTTCTATCAGCAGCTGGGACGCTGCCTGAATGTAGTTGCTCTTACATTAGTTACAATTTTCACTGCAGTTCACAAAATATCTGTAGTATTATATGATTTGTCTTCTTACATAAATGTAGACTAATGCTGAAAAACTAGGAGGAAACAACAAAACCGATTAGAGTTGCTCTGGAATTACAGAATTTCTCAAAAAAAATAATAATTATTGATGTAAAGAAAGCAGCATGCTCTCTAGGCTACACTGGATTCTTGTGAAATTTGGGAAGCTCTGAATATTGATGTACTTAAAGCAAGGGAATCAAGGGGCCTTGAGGAAAAGCGTTATTGTCAGGTTCTGTGGAAGAGCTTGACTTTGGATTCTGTTACACTCACATTGGGCTGTAAGTTTGCCTGTTAGGGAAGAAATCCCCTTTTGCAGCCAAGAAATCTGCTTTTCAGATATGGGTGTTTTTTCTGTCAGTATAGCTCAGAGGGAACCTACCCCTGTTTGCTCTTCAGATGGTCACCTACAAAGGCAGTCTCTGGAGGAGGACCTTGCACTCCCTTCAAGTCATGGAGTTTCTCTTGGACCTACAAATGTGCTTTTCAGATGCTCTGACAATCCTTGTGTAAAATGTGCAGCTTTTTTGAGTCTGTCCCTACTACCCACAGTGGTGGTGTTCGCTTGTGGTGTTAATGCACTCAGCTCTCCCAGTTCCCATCAGAGACATGGTCTCCTATCAAGTCACATTGCTCTTTTCGTGAACCCCTTTCAGCCAGTCCTCTCAATTTTGATAGTGATGCCAGAACTGAATACAAATTGGGGGGAGAGTCCTCAGAGCTGTGCAGTGGAGGAGAGCCCATTACAGCTGTGTTCTGTAATGATGCCTCTATATATTCAGCTCATAATGCCATTGGCCTTTTTTTGCTGCCATATATCATTGAAAATTCATGTCTAATTTGTTCTTTGCTACCATCTATGAAGTGCTTGTAGCATTACAGCCCTTCAGATTTCTCTCTTACTGAATGTATCTTTTGCATAGGTATGTGTTTTAGGTTAAGATTTCATTAATATAATTAATGGCATTCATGCTAGAGACTGGATTACGTTGTCTGTTTTAGAAATGCGAAGTCAAAAATGTAGTGCAAAATGTATTCTAGTAGAAAATTAGCATGAGTTTTGGAATGCAGACATGCTATTTTGATTATTTTACATCCAAGTACTCTACAGTATACAATAAAATATGCAAAGTCATTTCATATTCTCAAGTTTTCATTATGTTTTAAATTGAAGCTGGCATTCTTTTTTTTTTTTTTTTTATGTTTTCAAAGGAACTGGAAGAGCTCCGAAAGCAGGGTGAAATTATACCACAGCTAATGTCAGAATGTGAATCTGTATCTCAACAATTACAGGTACAGTTTAGCAACAAAATTAATTTTAAAATGGTTGTTACATTTACTTTCTTTCTCATAACTATATGCTTTTCTCTGTTCAGACTTCAGTGTTGGAAGGCAAAAGAGCTCCAGTTGGTAAAAAAAAAAAAAAAAAGCAAGCTAATTACATGCAAAAATACACTGTGCCCCTCCCAGCACAGGAGTAATTAAATAGCTCTCTTTCTTTGCCTTGCTGTTTGCAGAAATTGGTTAGCCTGGGATTGTGTTGCATCTGCCTCCTCCAGATCCCAGGCTATCTTGTGTCCCGTGTCCCTGCTGCTCTGGGCTGCTGGAGCTGCCCCGCAGCCATGTGTGTCAAGTGGCACCCCCAGACCTGCAGATAATTGCTTCAGAGGCACTAGGGAAAGCTTTTTGGGAAGAAGGAGATGAGCATAGCCACACACCACCAGGGAAAAAAGTTCACCTGAGGACGCATTTATGTTCTGCGTGGTTCCTTCCCGGCGAAGTGTGGCTGGCTGGGCTTGGCATTGCACGTGGGGACCCTGCTAGGCTCTGGGCTTCCCACCTCCATCACTTGTTAATGTCAGGGCTTGCTCAAATGTAGTAAGTTAATACATGCAAGGAGAATGAATTTAAGCCATCTCAGCAACGGAATCAAATCCACTCCATCAAACCAGCCATCAGTCTGATAGTCTAAACAATGTAAAATTATTTAGAAGGCTGCTGAGGAGTGCAGATGCTGAAAATGGTTAAAATATGGGTTTTGTTTGAGTCAGTGTGGTAAAATACATTGTCTATGGGGTTTGGTGAGGATAAGCATGTGCTTACATGCATGAAATGGAGAACAATGGGCAGAAGAGCTGACGAGAGGGGAAAATAATAGAACACACTACAGCAAGGGAAGTGTTACACTGCTGCCCTGTTCATTGCCTGGGTGCTCCTGCAAAGGGGAACTTTAAAAAAATGCCAGTAAATCCAAAAATGCTGAATAAAGCAATGTTATTCCGCAGTCAGTATTTTCTAAGCTTGGTTTTCACCACAGATAATTCTGTATGTAATTGGTGGCACAGTGTCTAATTCTGCCACCGTAGCAATGACAGAAATATATGCACGGTGCATGATTTAAATCCAGCTGAATTTTAAGATATCAGCCAAGTGACAAAAGTCTGATGGAAAGCATCTTTTCCAGTTAATCTCTGTCCTTTCCTGCATGGGCTCTGTTTCCTTTTGATCTGACTAACACGTCACTTGCTCTCAGAGGTGCTAGTGTTAATCAATTTGCAGAAGTCAAAGCAAACTTTTGCAGCCCGGCTGCCATTTATTGCCCTGTTAAATGCTGTTCATCCTTCTTCTCTGTGATTCATCTTATTGTCTTTTTTGTCTTTAAGGCTGCTGAGGAAAAGAACAAAGATCTTGAAGAGAAAGTCAGAACGCTAAGGACAGAAGTCGAAGAGAGCAAACATAGGCAGACCAACCTTAAAACTGAATTAAAGAATTTTTTAGATGTACTAGACGGGAAGATAGATGAATTACATGATTTCCGACAAGGACTGTCTAAACTTGGGGTTGACAACTAGATGGCAATAGATTTTTTTTGTAATCTAGGGTCTGGATGTTTGATGTTTTGTTGATCCCAAACGTGTGTTTTACAAAATATAACTAGAATGTTCCACTTGTTTGCATTGTTTTTGTACATAGAGGCTGAAAATTTGCTGTGGGGGTTTTTTGGTTTTTTTTGGTTTATTTTCCAAACCAATCGTGCTGCTCACTGAATTCTGTTGAGATTAGAAACTTTCTATATTGCTGCTCTGGCTTCGTGGGGTTGGGAACAGGTAGAGGGTTCTGTCTCAGGAATCTGGAACTAGATCTACCTTAAAATGAATATGCAGTTAGTTGTTGCAGGGAAATTTATATCTTTCTTAAGGGCTGTTGCAACCATAGAAACAGAAAACAAGTCTTTTTTCTTGTCTGGACTATCAGCACTCCTAGCAACATCCACTCTTATTCCTTGGTGGAGCAGAGAGAAGATTAGTTGGAGCTCCTGCAGTTTGTAAAATGTGCCTGTGATGAGCTGCAGTCAAGTGAATCACCTCACACAGATACCAGTGTCTTTAGGGACCATGTCAATCATGCCTGATTCACCGAAAAAAAAAAAAAAATAATCCAGTGGATTTCATATAACCTCCAATACAGGTTGCATGTGCTTGCCTGGACCTGTACAGCACGAAGTCGACGATGCAGGAATGAATTTCAGCTCTTCAAGTCATGCATCTTACCCAGTATGTGAGGGGAGCTTCTCATGCTTGGCAAGATCACCTCTCTTTGGCCTTCAATTTTGAACCCCTATGGTTCCGTCATTATGTGCATCTTTGAAAAATGCCCACCTGAGTCTCGGGACCAAATATTTATTTTAAAAAGCGATATACTGCTGATTTGTACACAGAGCACATGCATCTCTGTGCAATTTGATCGCTGTTGGTTAACTTCTGCAGCAGTGAAGAAGGAAATGTTGATCTGAAGAGCAGTTTAAGGTTACGAGAAAAGGGGGTTGCTCAGAAGCAAGTTTCTGCCCAGGAGACCAGCAGGGTCATGGCCGCATGAAATTAAAATCCTTTCCTATGATTTCTGCATTCTCACTTCGCGTATCTTTGACAGTAGTGTGGGAATTAGTCACCAAGTTAGACTGTGCAAAAAAAAAAAAAAAACAAATCAAAAGGCAGAAATGCTGTTGTATTCTCAAACTGATTATTCAGCAGCTCTAAATACGTTTTGAGAAATGTACGGTCATACAGTGAGCTCCAATGAGAAGAAAGTTCACTTAATCAGAGACAGGAATGTAAAAAGGGCCAGAGAGGAGATGGAGATGTCAGCCCAAGTTTTGCTCTTGCCCCGAGGACTGCCTTCAGCTCCTTTCTCTTTTTCTCCCTAACCTGGTTTGAGAGTCTGTTTACAGAGGATCTGAATTAATTCAGGAAAGAGCTTTTGTTTATGTGACATTATTACTTTCTTAATTCAGGTGAAAGCTTGGTTAAGCACTGTGTTAGTGCATTCCAGCAGTAACTGATATAAAATGGCTGTGGTTTATTTTTTTATTTAGGGCCTTTTTTATTTTCTCGGCACATTTCAATTATAAAAGTGACCTTTAAAAGAAAGGTGTCTATAGATGAAACATGCATTTAATACTTTTTGCATGTGGATACATAACCCCCCTGCTGGAGATAAGTTCTGTCTTCAATTGTCCCTTGAATTTTCATTTCATCTGTTCATCTGTTGCTGTTGTGTTACCTTCATTGTCTGTTTTTTAGACTGGACTTTGTGTATTTTTGCTTTTACTCCTTTTAAACAACGGATGTGAAGCTGGAACCTTTCATAACCATTATTACCATTTAAGTCTCTTTAAAAAAAATTGCTGTAGGCTGTTGATATTTAAAAATAAAAATAAAAATCAGGTACATAGAATGTAGGCGTGTGAAAATTAGACTTTGCCAGCATGGAAGATTCAACAGTTGCATAATGTGGGGTTAGATCAGACCTCAAAATTGAAAATGACGTCAGAAACTGTGTGTGGTTGTGCACAAGTAACCTCCATTTTTAGCCTTCTTATTTGATAGCAAGCCGGATAGGCACTCTCATTTAACAGGTGGCTCATCGTGCTTCTCCTCTCCTCCCATGCTGCTTTAGAGTTCCTGAACTGCAGCCAGTCCCTGCATCAGCTGGGAACCAGAGAATGACACAGCTCAGATCTGCGAGCAATACAGGTAGTCAGGGTCCTCCTCACCACAGTGTTTTATTCCTTTGGCACTGAGGACTCTGCTCCATCTTCTGCTTCCTTTTTGCCTTTGAGCAGTATTAGGTCTTCCTTCTGGTTTTAATATGAAATGTGATTTTTAACGTTTCCAGGTAGAGGAAGAAAAAGGTTCTGTGAACAAATTATTTTATTGAGGTTAATCCAGATCTGGTTTCCCCCTTTAGTCAGGTCTATCTCAGATCCAGTTCATTAGGAATGTATTAAAGCTACTCTTGAATTGCAGGAAGTGTTTCTATGGGATTGCATCAACTTAACAAATGGAGTTTAATACTGGCACATTAAACCAGTGCACAGCTTTGACACGGGCAGTTATTTCTGGGCGCTTCGGGCCCACCAGAGGAACGATAGGGGTGTCCTCAGAGGAATCCCTGCTCTGAATCTTCTAGTCATTTCCCAAATGTATCTTTTCCTGATCTGGTACAGCCCTGATGTTGAGTGTAGGGGTGCCTGTGCATGGCTATATGCTGTGGGAAATGCCATCCTTCAAGCATCCAAGGTCTTGCTATAATTACCCCCTTCCTCTCTTTTTCCTTCCCAAGAGCAGTGAGTTGAGAGCTTCTATGTATAATCACTTAAAAACCTCCCCCGCACTCCATCTCTTTTAACCTTTCCCTCTGTCATTGTATTTTTCCTCTGCAAAAACCAAAAGTGCACTAGGAAGAGGTGCTACAAGCTCTGAAAACCGTGTGGATGCCAGCCCAGCTCCCCCTCCAGCCTGGCCCCGTCCCTGCCCCAGGGCTGGAGCCCCGTGCCCCCACCGAGTGGGAACCATTGGTGTCACGCACTGATCATTCCTTGATGTTCTGTGGTGGCCCAGCAATAACCCGTGTGCCAGACCGTGAGCCCCACGCTGCTCCTCAGGAACTTGTCCCAGCTTCCAAACGCTGCCTCCCTCCTGGTAAGAGTATTGGGGCAGCCAGCCTTCCCCCACCAAAATGCCCACGCACTCACGCAGATATATTTGTTTCTCCATTTGGGCATATTGGGCATTCAGCAGGTGCCAGGACTTGCACTCAGCTGGTGGCCACCTGCTTAGGGATGGCCCCAAATGGTGCCGGGGCTGGAAAATGCTCATCCCTGTTCAAGAGAGGGCCTGCAGAGCATGTATTCTTTAGTAATTAAAATACAGTGCTGTGCAAAGCCTGGTTTTGCCATGCCATCAGGCGATGAAGTAGATCATCACTTCATCTCCATCAAACCTGAGCGGAGATGTCTTTATGCAAGGTTGTATCTCACCTTAAGCAACCATGGGATCCCTTTCTGAGCACAGGTTTCTCCCTCCAAGTGGCTGATGGCAGGATCTATCCTACCTCAGTTACATGGTTCTTTCGTTAATAACGGTCTTGTTCTTGGCACTTCCCATGCCAATGGCTGCCGGCCACACCGCCGCGGGTCCCACCATGCTGCTTCTCTTGCCTGTCTACCCTGGTGGTATTGACAAGCTGGTGGCTCTGGGAGCAAAAAATCTGAGCTGGCTTCTTGTGACACCAGGTTAGAGATTGTCTTACTGCCTTTTTCATATGGGGCTTTCCAGTGAGAGGCTCCTTTGAGCTGGTGTTAGAGCTGCTGAATAATAGGGGAGAGTAGGGGTCTGGTGGCCAAAATGAGAATTAGGCAGGTCCACTTTGTATTGGCACAAAACCTAAAAATATTCAGTGACATGAAAATATATGGAGATCATTTTTTTCCAAGGGGAAAGAATGTTTCATTAGATACATTATTTCACATTTTGGAAAATGACCTAGACTCATCTTGGAATAAATTATTTCAAAATGGAAAACTGAAACATTGTTTCACACCCCAAAATAAAACAGGTTAACCTTCTGCTTTTTTCCTATTTGGCTGAACTTTTATTTGCTGGTTTTTGACTCAAATTCACAGGTAGTTTTGTTTGGCCTAAAAGTGCATTTTCAGCAAAAGTAGTACTTTCCAGTGTTCTGTCTGTGTCTATTTGGTATCTCCTTTACTAAATGAGCTCCCTGAAGAAAACTATATTTTCTGTAAGAAATTCAGTGCCATCTCTCACTTTAAATGTCCTAGCATCCGTGACGTTACGGTGAGTGCTCACCATGCACTTGTCCCTCCTTTGCTCGGTGGCCCCTGTCCCCCTCTCAGCAGGGCACAAATTACCCATAGGCTTCTGCATTCTTCTGTTGCACTGGTGGTTTTTTTTCCCAAGCGTTCATTTTCTCCCTTGTTAAATTTCTTGCTGCCTTTGGCTGCTTTGTAAATGACTGAAGGAAAATTCCCCGTTGCTGCCACCACCTCGTAGTGGTGGGAGCTTCTCAGCTCTGAGACGGTGCTCTTCGTCAGGCTCTGCCGAGTAGTTTTCTCTGCAAAACCCTTCAAAGCATCCGTGGCTTGTAAGGAATATAGCGCTGTCTTCCTGAGCCGGTGGATTAGCGAAGATAAAACTGCTCTCAGGGTGAGATGTCCCACTCAGCTCAGTGTGGGGCTGATGCTGAATCCGAAGGGAAGGGATGGAAGGGGAAACCGGCAGCAGCAGCAGCAGATTTTGATGATCATTTCAGCAGAAGCTTTGGTAAAAGATGCGCTCTGCCCACAAGCTGTGGATGTGCCAAAGGTGTAGGATGGCCATGCTGATCCAACAGCTCATCGGCCTTTGTCCGGGCAGTTCTGGGCTTGTCAAGCCTGTAAATATCCCGAAGTCCTCAGCATATCACTGACATGGCGATGTGAGGGATGGCAGGTGAATGTCCACACACACACGCAGCTGAGCAGCACTGGTTTATGGTCAGACACTTGCAGTCAAAACTAATAAAAGCTGTTGCCATCGTTTGTGGGCTCAGCAGTACCAGAGACCTTGCAGAAGGGCAGGTTGGGCTCTGGCGGGGCTGAGATGCAGCGAGGACTCCCCGGCTGGGCTCTCGTGGTGGGCACTGGTTCCCAACGGAAAGGCACAGAGATACCCTAAGGGAATTTTTCTTTCCGTGGATTATGTTCAACAAGCACCTGTGCACCAAGCAAAGCAATACGTAGCCACAAGCCGTTTAATCCATCCAGACCTCCCAGCGGAGCGCCCCGGCTGCACGACACAGCCCAGAGTCCTGTGCCCCCGGCAGGGCTTTAGGCTCGTGGTCAGAGTATGGACTTGGCAGTTGTATGACATTGGCATGTCTCTGCGTGTTCTCTGCAATACGGGATAAGGTACCTGCAGTGGAATCCAGTCAGGAGGGGAATGATAAATGTAACGAAGGTGCTTCCCAAACGCGGGCTCTCCTGCAGGCTGCGGGCAGAGCTGGTCCTGGCCGGGAGCACTTTGTTTGCATCCCTGGGGGATGCCGGATATCAAACCAGTTTGAATTTCTGTCTTACCTCTTCCGCTTTTTCTTTTTCTTTTTTTTTTTTTTTTTTTTTTTTTTTTTTTTTTTTTTTTAGCAGATAGCCTAGGCATACAGTCTTTGGATGGAGGTGCCTATACTTCAAAAAAAATTTATATGCACATTTGAAATAGGTTTTGTTTTTCCTCTGTGGTCATTTAGTTACCTAATAATAATGGCACTTGTGAGAAAGGCACTTGAGAAAAGTCTGTCTGCTGTTCTATTTTTGTTTGGGTTTGTCTTGGTTTTTTTTTAACACTGGTCAGCAATAATTATTTTAGCCATATACTAGCTAAAGAGACTGATAATGTAAGATTTGTGAACTAAGCTTCTAAGTTTGCGGTGCATTGATTAACTTGGGTATGTGAAGAGGGAGCTATGCTCAATAAAAGAGTATTTTGCAGCATTTAGATATTTTCATTTAATTGCCTAATAGTGATCATGAACATACTGTTCTATAAAACTCATCATGAGTGACAAACAAAGCACATCGTTTTTACCATGAATATACCCCTTGTAGTTGAAAGTTCTGAGAGTGTTTTAGTGTGGTCTGCTATACCAAAATATTTAGATTATTATGAGATTTTAGTACTAAAGATAAACATACACCCTGTTTTTACTGTTTCAAGTAAAGTTTAGTGAATGACTGACAACTTGTTGATATACAACTGTGGGAAAACACTGCAGTGCTCTAAATGTATATTTTTATTTGGGTTTATTATATTTAGTATATGGTTTAATGAAAACTGAAGTGTTTACTACAGTTGGATCATTGTAAAAACATCTCTTACCTCGTCATTTTGTCTGCTGTGAAAAAGTACTTTCCTCTTCCTTTTTTCCTTTTCATTTTTTTTTCAAATTGACTATAAGCAGTCAATGTTAACATTTAGACTCCTAGTAGCAGTAAATGCTGGGTTTTATATATATAAAAGGAAAACTTGATTTTTTTCTTTATGAACTTATTATATAACTTTGTGATTTTTATCTGATTTTATTGTAACATAAAGTTGTTTTATGTAAAAATATATAGTTTAAGTAAAATCTCTTGTCTCACTGACTTCATTGACTTCAGAAAATGAGCACCCTTTCCCTCTTGCAGATGCAAATCTGAACTCGAGGCACTGTTGGCCTTTGGTAAGAGGAGTCTGGTTTTGCTCTATAGCTATAGCACATTCAGATGGGAGTGCAAGGTTGTATTGGGTACATACTAAACTGGAACAGCAGTATCTAGAAATACTTTGGCATGAAATTTTGGACTTACTGCATGCAGAGAAAGGCCTGTTGCTCAGCAAAGGCTTTCTGTCACCCTGTTTGGGGGATGTTCTGGAAGGAAAATCCTCCTGTGATTCCTCTAGCTGATGTAGTAGCCCCTGGTGGCGGTTGGAGCTGGTATTTTCTCTGGAGGAGCTAACTAGGACTCAGAGTAACCCTCTGTATTGAAATTAGAGAGGTTTTGACACCAATCTCCTGCATCAGCACATCGTGGTTAGTAAAAGCCCTCTCAGAAGAGACTGGTCCCCACTGGTGTCCAGTGACACAGTCCACACTCAGCAGCACAGCCCTGGTAGGGGATAACACTGAAGTCCATCTACAGATAGCATGTAATGATGCTCTCAGCATCGTCATATTCATTGTACAGACACTGTGTTTGCTGTCTTTGCACCAAACCAGGCTTCCCCTGGAAGGGGGAGGAAAGGGAAGGGAATAAGAAGGTTCAAAGACCGTTAAACAGCTGAGACTCATCATGCCTTTGTTAGTCTGGGCTACAAGGCTGCAAATGTCAGCTTTGGGTGAGCAAGAAACACGTCTGCCCCTGACCTTTCTCCAGAGCTCTTCTACCGGGCACCATCAATAGCTTTGACAAGCAGTTCAGCAAATTTTGGCAGTTCTTGAATATCCAGTAGTCATAAAAGCAGCTTAGAGGTACTCTGGTAAAATGCAAGCAGCAGTCTCTAATTCTTAGCAAAAAAAAAAAAAAAAGGCATTTATCTATTTGGATTTGCATAATTATAAAGCTTAGCATAACAGACGTACGTGTGTGTACATCCAAACACCTACAGTTATCAGAATCCAGCCTCGGTCTCCCGTTACCGAGCCAGCTGATGACCCCGCAGTCATGCAGCACCGCTCCTGCCCCTCTCCAGCCACCCATGGGGACGTGCCCCCGGTGCATGAGGTGCTTGTTCGGTACAGGCACATCTGACACTTCTGTAGGCTAATCGCCTCGTTAAGTCCAGGTGATATTTTTAGCACTGAGAAAGTCCCTGGTCTGTGCGAAAGGCTGTTGGTAACGCAGGGTGACCAAAGGAGACAGTTGAGTGACGCTGCCATCAGGGAAATCTGCTGCTGCCTGTCTGCCATCCTTTCATTGTCACGTTCGACTGGATTCATACCAGAAAACTCGGGGAGACTCCTAAACGGGGTTTGTACTTCTGAAGCTATCCATTAAACAGCTTTTTTACCTTTCTGTGTGATACTGAGCTGTGATGTGCCACCTTGGGGTGTCTGGTGAAAATATGAGCTAAAGTGAGACGAAGTTTAAGTATAGTGTTTGATACTTCAGCAGAGGAATGGCCCTGTAATTTGTCTTCCTTTTGGTTAGCTTGCATTCCTTCAACAGCACAGGAAAAGCTAATTTCCTTCCATTTGGAGAAAAAAACCCCAACACCACGCCACCACGGGGGAGGCCAGTATAAAAGCAGGATAGTGGATGAGATCCCTGAGCAGGAACAGGCTTGCTCTCTCTATAACACGTGTAACTGATGCCAGGACTGAACTTATATAAAATTCAATATTATTCTGTCCCACGCGCTCCAAACGCTTTTAATGTTCTGCACTTTTCATCTAAAGGCATGTCTGCACCAACAAGGGAAGAAAAGAGATGTGTTAATTATATATTACTCTCTTAACTGTCTCCCCACTTCCTAGGAGACTTGAGCATTTATGCACAAATCAACTAATATATAGAAAAATGTGCATATATTTTTCTCTTATTTCTTCTTATCTCCTAAGAAGCTCGTAAATAATTTTAATGATTTACAATATTAAACATCCTTTACATAATCGGCATTGCCAACCAGAGCAGAACGGCAGCACCAGTGAGCCTAATAGGTTAGGGGCTAACCTCCTCCTGTGAATATCTGAAATGTATGTGTCAGGTCTGAAAATGCAGCAGAAGCAGCTGAGAAGGTGAAGCTGGGCAGTGGATGTGGTGGGACCCTGACCCGCAGCGCTGGTGCAGCCACGCTTCCACCACTGAACCCACTGGAGCAAAGTCCAACCATCCTTCAAAAGCAGAAACAGAATACCCTGCCAGGTGCACGGCCAAGTTTGATCCCGGCGAGCAAAGCTCCAAGTGGCCTCCAAAGACTTGTAAAGCAGCTCTGCAGAGCCCGTGCTGGTGGCCTGCAGCACCACTGCCCATTTTAACACTTAACACACGCCAGCGAAGAGCTGCCGTGTACCCATCCCAGGCTGTGAAGAGCTGAGACCTGGTGAATTTTAAAAGCTTGGCTAACCTTTGCAAGGCAAACATCTCCAATCTTACTGCAGTAGCACATTGCTGGGAACACTTGACAGATCATGGCAGCTGAGTGGTACTTAGCTCTGACCTCTGCCTGCGAGTTTTTCAAAGACAGACCTCCATGCCATGAAACTTCCTTTGGGTCTTAACACTTTCCTTGAAAATTGCATATATTTCAAACACTTTTCATCTAGCACTGTTAGATCTTCTCAGAAGCACTGTCTGAAATGTGCGGGCTTTCATTTGGGATGAAAAAAAGAAATTTCTGTGTGCCAGTGTGGGGCCCAGCTTCTGGCTTTAAGGCTGGTACCCCAAGCATACAGGCACAGCACCTAGGAAGAGTTTATTGAATCAGTCCTGCTTGAGCAGATCTTTGGGGACCAACTGTTCCACCACCGTAAAATGCATTTTTTCATAAACACGTGCTGTTTGTGCTGGTCTGCAGTGGTGGTTTGTATCCAGCATCCCAGAGCTAAACCCCACGCACCTTTCTGGCACTGTGCTTCCACGCGTGGCTGGATGCTGCAGTCTGAGCGGGGGCTTAAATACCCTGAGCAACATTTCTTGACAACAGTTTGCATTTAATTAGTCAAATTTATGAGCAGATACATCTATCAGTACATGAGGCACATTGATTCGAGTATTTTTGTTTCCCTTTCATGTCCTCTTCATTCATTAGTACTGGCAGTCTATGAAAAAGAAATCTGTGGCTGCTGTAATCAAGAGAGATTGAGCTCTTGCTTTTCTCCCAACTTTCCATCATTGAATATGATTTGTTGCATATGCCCTGAATTGTGCTTAATGTATGCGGGCTGGAGGGAATTCAGACGTTCAGGGAATTATAAATAATACCAGCACAGGCAACCTTTTTGTGTTATCATGTCACACTGAAGTGTATCAGTTTTTAAAGCTATTTACTTTCAGGCTTTTGCCATTTATTTTCTTGCTACTATTAGCCATGGCTTTCATTTTTCTGCAGATGCAGGTTTATACTGTTCATTAGCCTGGAGATAAATGATGCAAAAAAAGATCCCGAAGTTCCCTGAAGAACAAAGAAGCCAGGAAAGAAACAAAGTATTTGTGTCTTTCAAATCCTGCTTATCTATAGCAGTGTTGGGTGCATTTATAAAGATAATCCCTGGCTCTGAAACCTGAGAAATCGCAGTGATTCACTTTCTCCTTATGCTGTGGAGGTCCTGCAGTCATCAGCAGAGTCATTTCAGTGGGAGGGGAATGGCTTTAGGACAGGGATGAGAGAGACATACGAACACCGCTCAAAAAACAAGAAGGAAGAGAGGCACAGACGCCTTGCACTGCAGCCTTGCTCTTCTAAATCACAGGATTTCACATTTTGTATGCCTTATTGGTTCAGATGAAAGATGACCAGCACCCCAGTCCCTCCCCAAGGTGAGCTGCAGCATCCCTTGGCAACCCCCAGCATCAGCTGCCCTACTTTTGTATCTCAGAACTGGGTACCGGAGGCAGAAGGTGAAACCTGTGACCTGCAGAGGGTTTTGAACAAACTCTGGACGATTTTCTTCAGATACGGTTGCTGTAACAGATTTGGCAGTTTTTTGTTGGTTTTTTTTTTATAGTTCTGGAAAAATCAACATCGCTGATCGTAGCTCCTCTTTAGAAAAGCACAGTAAAGGCACGGCAAGGCTGTTACTGATGTACCACTCCTTATTTCCATGTGTGATAAATACATATAAAAGCCAACACTAGCACTGAGGGGAATGGGCAAAGAGGGACTGAGAAGCACAGTGTTTCAACAAATTTTGCACTCCCCTTGTCTTGCAGACCAGCTCATTTTGTGCAAAATGTGGAGTGGTACTGGCATGCCTCATCCCAAAGCCTTCTTTTGGGTCACACCAGGTGCCTGTGGCAGAGCCTGGTGGGCACAGCAGACCTGTATTGGTTGCTTTTCTCGAGAAGTCTCCTTCACCCCTGGCCCAGATGTCTCCTTGCCCGATATAAAGCTAATTACAGTTATACAGGTGAGTGCATCGCTGTGAGGAACACCACTGCTGGGGCTGGCAGTCATCTGCAGGGACGGTCCACACAGCCAGCCCCATTTCTGCCACCAGGTACAGCGTGGGGAGACCCTGTCCTTAGGCACCAGCACTCACCGTGAGCAATACCGGGAGGGCACAGGAGTGTCTCACACACACACAGGCTGTGTCTCCCCGTTGTGCAGCCCTTTTTTCCTGTAGCAGATGCTTCCTGGCACATTTAGATGTGCAAAGTGCTCCTTTTGGCAGCACAGGCAAGATGCACTTCTGCTTCAGCGCTCTGTGTGCCTGCACGCCCGTGCACACTTCTCAGTATTTTTATTCCAAAATAACGAGCCGCTGGCTCGGGAGGGAGGAAGGGAGCAGAGCTCTCTGTGTAGGCTGGGGGGACTGTGCTTGATCCCATTTTGCTGTCACCTCTGCTTTGCAGGAAGAGACCGTGGGCAGGGCAGTGACTCACTTGCTGACGAACAAGTGATTCGAGCACATCTCCAGGAGTGGGACAGATCCATTTTGTCACCCACAGCGTCTGCACTGCCCACTGCCATGGTCCCGAGACACGCGGATGCCGGGCTGCTGGCATCGGAGCTGGCTGCTTTCAACACATTCTGGGTGAGAAGAGGATGGAAACCGGGGGCAGAGCAGAGGCTGCTGCTGGGTCTCAGAGAAATATCTTTCCATTCTGCAAAGACACCCATGGGATGGTGCTTAGGCGATTGCCTTGGGACAGACGGGAGCTGCAAATGTCTTTATGACACTAAGAGTGATTAACAGAGTCTTTCAAGCGGGGACTGAACCCAGTTCTCTCAGTAGGACATTGAATTTCTTCCCCAAGCTGCAGCCACGCCAGCATTTCCCCAGACTCCCCCCACTTTGACCGGCAGCAGGGCAGAGCCCTGTGTTGCTGTGGGGAGGGGGGAATGCACTCCCTTTCCTTCGGCCCCCCCTGCTTGGGGTTGGCCCCAAACCACAGCCACGGCACCCCACTTACTGGTGGGAGGGGGAGAGGGGAGACATGCTGCTTGTCACCCCTGTCCTCAGTGCTTTGCTGAGCATCTGGGGAAGGAGGGGGCTCTAGTGGAAAATGAGCAACTGTAATTTTACTAAATATATATTCTGAGCAGGCTGTGGCTCATTCTTACTGCTAGAGCAACGGCGTGCTAAAGACGGCTTGTTTTACAAAGCATTTTCACAAGTAGCCGAGCTGTTAATGTCAGTGCTACCTGAGCAGATTTAATTGTGCTGCTTCTCGCTTTTGGCTTAGTATGACATGCTGAGAATGAAAATCACATACCTTTTTGCCAGGAAAAAAAAATGCCATGTTCTGGAGCAGTTTCGAGTGTGTGTTTCCCCCAGGGATTCGTTCACATATTGTTCCGAGCTGCTTTTGCTGCCAAGGTTTGCTGTGGCATTTATTGAAAGATGCCTTCAATACCACTCACATTTTATCATCGCCACGGGTTTAATTGAAACGATGTGTCCCTCTTTCCTGCCAATATCATGTTATTGTGGTGTGTAGTGCACAGATGTGCTCTCCGAGGCAAACAGGAAGTTTTGGAATTAAAACCCCACTTTTCAAGTGAGGGCACCTATAGCCTTAAATCTTACTTTCTCCAAAGGGTGCACACTCTCATCTACCAACCTCTTCTTTGTCAAGGAGGACTGAAAAAACCCAGCATTTCCCATCTTTTTTTTAGGCCTAATGAATGCCTTCATGCTGATAATCTTTCTCCCTCTTGCTCCTGGTGTCCTGGCGTACATGTGTATTTTTTTTGTTTTAAGGAATATAAGAAGTGAGTGAAAGTGATTGAAAATCACTGAAAATCGCTCTCTGAAAATCAGGTTAAACCCTGATTTTTGGTGGAAATAGAAAATTAGTGGTTTGGGGTCTTTTTTCCCTGGGTTTTAACAGGAAGGCAAATGCCTGCAGCATCCAGGCATGTGTGGCTGGCGCAGGAGAGCAGGCTGCCCATGCAGCACACCAGCCACTTCCAACCAGGCATCATCAGAAAGAGCCAAGGAGAAGGAAACACATGTGGTTCATATGGAGTTGGGTGCTGGAGTTTTTAACACAATTTGATATTAGGTGAAGTACTTTTATAGCATGTTTATAGCTCTCTGTATATAGAAATGCACGCAGTTGCCAAGCACTGGTGGTGAGGATTGGAATTCTCCTGGCTCCGGGCACATTCCCCATCCCTTGTGCAAACAGAGTAATTCCATGCCCGACAGACATGGGTGAGGTGTTCCCTGTTGCTGAGAAGCCCATAGGGGAGGACAGGTTATCTTTGTGCAAGCATATTATATAAATCAGCATCAATTTCCAAATAGTATTAAATTAACTCGGAGAAGCTCTTTAAACATAGATGAGTGAAGTGACATACTTGCTCAAGCCCCTGTAACATCAGAGTCTGGATCACTTCAGCATGTTCACACTCAGACTTGATTTGCTGGATTCAATACCATTTTGCAGGAAAAAAAAAAAGCCAGTATCCAGCCTGTGCGTCAGTCCTGTGTGCTGAACTGGGGGGCTGCTTATAGAAGAGCTTCATAAATCCTGAAAACCAGCGTGTTGACAGAAATGCTGACAAATCCATAGCTGCACTGGCATTACCAGCTACGGCCTCAGTGCTCTGTGTGCCGGGTAACGCTGCCACGACTCCTCTTGCTGTGATCAAAGCACTGGGATTTCAAAGTAAAATTCTTTTAGTCAGACCAAGTCATCTTTGAATACATTAACTTTAAACTGCCCTAAAAATAGTGGCAGCCACTGTCTGGCCTGCCCACGTTTAGTTAGAGACATCACAAGCCACAGCGATGCTGATTTATAAAAATTGGTCTCTTTACCTCATTACCAGGCTTCCCAGCAAATCTGTGCATTATTGACTCTTCAAAGCCAGGCATCTGTATTTTTTTCAATTTAAACCGTCATTTCTGCAGCTGGATGGTTAGGACAGACTATTCCCATCAAGGGATTTATTTACTAGCCCAGGGTGAGATACTTTAAGAAGGGTCTTAGACGTCAAAACGCTGTCACAGCAGTTTTGCAGGTTAATATTAATCTAGTCTGGTAGAGCTGGTCATCACAGAGCCAACCCATCACTCCAGTTTGTCCCATTTTGCCCATTGGCCCTTGCACATTGTGGAAAAGCGCGTGGCACCAGCTGCTGCACCGAACCTGCCGTGGTGGGAAGGCACCTGCTGAAGCCTGAGCTCAAATCCAGATTAAGGCCTGTCTCCTCCTGACACTTGTGGTGGCTTCTCTCACGTGTCCCGTCAACCCAGGGTAAAAGAGCCTCAGGGCACTGGGGCCATTTCCTACCCGCCATCCCCTCCGCAGCCTGGTGCCAGTGCCATGGGACAGGTCATCGTCACCGAGAGTCAGAAGGAAAATCTGAGGGTGACTCAGTAAGAGGGTTTTTTTTCAGTCTTCTTACATTTGGGCATCTCTCAGAAAACGAGCTGTGGCTTCCCCTGCAGAGCAAACGGAGCCCCAGGGCAATGCAGCGGCGCGCTCCATCCATGGGCTGGCCACCGGCTCAGCCCTCTCCCTGCCGCAGCGCATCAGCCACTCCAGCAGCACCTCGGGGGCTGTGTCTGACCCGCTGGGAGAGATGGCCCGTGACAGAACCTCCACCACCTTTCCCAGGCAACCCGTCCCTGAGCCTCTCTGCTCCCACTGTTTGGTACAAAGGTTTTCCTGCCGTTTACCTGATCCTTCCGGCTGTAATTTAAACCCGTTATCTCCCTGTGAACACTCAGAACAAACTACTCCCCTCTTCTTTGCAGCAACCTCTTATGTATTTGAAAACTGCTCTCTCGTGTTCTCTTCTTAGGCTAATGCCAGTGCTTTTGGTGTTTGCCCCAGTCATGTTTCTGACATCCAGGAGCGCTGGTGCCCCGGCAGCACCCACAGGCACGGCCAGGACCCTACCATCGTCTCCAGGCTGTGCAAAGGCTGCTCTGCTTCCTGGGAGCTCGGCTCCCATCAGGGCTCATCTCTGCAGAGCAGCATCCTTCACACTTTGGTAGGGAACCAAGGGGCAAGGGTACTTGATAGAGGTGGACTCTTGCCACGCCAGCTAGAAAATTGCTGCAGCACATTTTTCACACAGCAGGTCTGCTGGCCATACCACAAATGAAGTGGGCTTCAGAAAAAACTTCAGATGGTTTCCGAGAGGGCTTTTAAGGAAGTTTTTCAGCCTGGGATACTGAACACCTGAGATAAGCACCTACCTGAGCTTCAGGTACGGTTCCAAAACTCCAGGTAGGAGAAATCACCCTCCAGTGTCACTGTTACGGCCTCTCCTGGGTAAAATTGCTGCTGTCAAACATACAAAAGCTGCAAGCTTTGTTGGAGAAATTGCAACCCACTTACTCTCTGCGTACTTTAAACTGCTGCATTAACTCCTTAGCACGCGAGCTGAGAATCCAACCGTAGCAATAAAAGGGCAAAGGGCTCTGCCCTGGACCCGGAGCTGCCTTTTGGCAGGAGGGACGGGGCCGGGGAAGGCAGCCGAGCCCCTGCGCCCTTTCCCTTGGCCTTAATTAACCACACTGCTGAAGGGCACAGCTCGCACTGGGGCACCTCTCTCTCCCCCCTGTCCTCCCCAGTGCTGGCCGAGCACCCCCTCTGCCCAGGGTACCTTTGAGGAAGGCATCTCCCCTCTCAAAGGACCAGATTTTGTCCTCAGTTCCAGTCTGCAGGAGGAATTCAGCGTCTGGGATGCTGAAGCCTGAATGTGCAAAACTTACCTGTGCTGCTGGCGGGTAAGTTTGGCTCTGTTTGGCTTGACGACCAGTGGACAAAAAAAAAAAAAAAAAAGATTGTTTTTTTCCTGACTTCCAAATAGCAGTAGGTGCTGAAACAGTAAAAAATGAACCCCCAGCTGCTGCTTCTGCTTCTTGCATGAAAACTGTTGCATACATATTTACTGTGCTGATTAAACAGATCTGCTACTCTGCAGTAAAACAGGGAATTAAAGCACCATGTTTACAATTCTGTTACCAAATTACAGTTCATAAATATTTGAGAAAATAACGACATTTATATATACAGCTAGTGACAGAGCACAGATGCTGTACGGCTGCCACTTGCTATCAAAAACTGGAGTACCAGGGTGTAAGTAGCGTTACTTCCCAGCAGCATCCAAAAATGAGAGCACTCTGAATCCACTACTTCTGTCAGGATATATTTTATTAAAGGTCAGTGTAAGTTCCAAAAGAAACTTTGAATCATTTTTGTCACTACCTACCCAAAATAGAAACGGTCTCTAAACTGAATGTGGCTGAATTTTTAAATAGACAGGTTCCAGGCACAATACAAACATCTGCCATTTATAAGGCTATCAGGTAATTTAAATTCATGAAAGTAGCTATAAACACATATTGATGTTCTCATTGGAGAAATGCAGCTCTGTATTACAGGGCTAGAGCCCAGAAAATATACACAATATTTTGGCTTGCTCTTTCATGCCAACAGTTCATTGTAACTGTAGACATATGAAAAACATTTAGCATCTAAAAATCCCCTATATTTAGGCCTCCTGCTAAAAAATAAACTTTTCAGTAATTACTACAGTAGTGTTCATTTCAAACTTAGAGTAATTTTTCCAATCAGCATTACCAAGCCTATTCATAACTGCACACTTTGTAACAATAAATGAAGTATCCACGTAGCTATTTGAAAGTAGCCGTATTAGAAAAGCAAAATGCTAAAGAATTTTCTGGACAACGGAGGTAGGAATGAGAGGTTCCAGATTAAGTTTTCCATTCTGCCTCTATCACCATGGATTTGGTTCAACTTCCATCTAACAAAATAGATTTTCAGTTAGTTTTTTGCTCCTTAAACTTTGTTGTGATAGCATTACCTACTGTGTCAGTAACAACCTAAATGATGTGTCACAATTCAGCATTTTAGCTGTCTTCAGATGTGGTGAAAACTCTACATGGTTGAGCCAGAAATACCTATTAATGCAAATGTAAGAGTACTGGAGTATGATTTTTCATGCAAAAGTAAGAATCTGAAGTTCCTATAGAAAATCAACAGGATTCTTTTCCAAGACACTTTTGACTATGAGAAAACACACAATCAGGCTGTTCTTTCATTTTGAAAGGAACAGTCTTCTACAATGTGCAAAATGAGACACACACTTTGTTCCAGTCAGTAAGTCTGTTACTCTGAATTCGTTAGCTGTCCCATTCTCCATTACCCTGATCATTGTTCTCCTCTTCTTCGGAATCAGCAGACACTTTTTTAATTCTCTGGATGGCTGCCTTAATGCTTCTCTCTAGCTCATTAGTGGATCCATTACTGACATCCTTCTCTGTATCTCGATTCACTTTCCTCAGTTTAACTCCTTGCCTTATGGCAGAGAGGATGTTGTCTTTTACAGAGGCGTACGGATCTGGTGGTTCCACTTTGCGAAGATGAACTTCACCGCGTTTTAGCGAAGCCAACACCTCATCCATGGAACCTGCAACAGATGAGTCTATTGTTACCAGAAGAACGAACAAGACAACCACACTCAGAGGTATAAAACCCTACCAAAGTGTTCAGGGTTCTTCCTTTCATCTTTGCTAGAGACAGGAAAAAGACTGGTTTGTCCTGGCACAGACTTTCAAGCTTCTGCAACACCAGGCTCTGGAACTGCTTTTAAAAAACAGTTAAAGCTTTTACATCTTGAATTGAGAATCCAACGCCTCTTCAACATCATATGAGGTTGTGCTTTAAGCAAGAAATTATACACAAGGGAGGATGCTTCTTTTTCATTACAACTTTATGGGCTTTCAAAAAAATTTCACTGAACCAAAAAATCTCTTGTATTCTGCATTAGAAACAATCTACTCTTCCTTCTAACTCGCTCAGATGCCTGCTGAGACTGCCAATTGCATTTTTGCTCAGCCAAGAGAAAAACGAAACGATTTGAGCAGAAGGGCTTGAAACTGCACCACTGAAGTCAGTGGGAGCCAGATCAGGCCCTAAGCAGGCAGCCCTTTTCTGTACGGATTTAAAAAATAATTCCCCTTTTACAGCATGATTTAAATCTCAGGTGTATGTTTCTGAACTTCAGACCATAAAGGACACCACACCGAGAGAGCTTCCACTAGTTCTCTTGATACGCACCATAATTGGTGTTTCAGTCCTTCTATTGGACTCTCTGTGGCTGCTGCAGACTGCCGGAGAGGGAGGCAGTTTCCCTGGACAGCAGTTGGCTCCTGCAGCCACAGGTTCACACCATCTGTGCCTCACAGCTAGAAGTGTTCTTGCCATGTGCAGTGCACAAAAGGTTATGCGATTAACATCAAACACTCAAAACATAACATTCTTCTAAATCCTGTGGTACCTTCTGAGACTGAGATGCCAGAAAAGGATCAAGCAAAGATCCATCCAGTTGTCTTACAAAGCCTTCAAGTAAGCCTTAAGTCTATTAATCAAATGGGCTGCCTGGTAAAAGACTAGTCAGACTAAGAAATGCTAAAAGAAGTTCCCCTCGGAAAGTATGTTAACACATTACAGACAGTATTTTCAACACCAGAATACGAACCTCTCCTGGCTTTTCATGTGCAAAGACACGAGTAGCCCATGTGTAACTGAAAACAACCTGTTTATGAGCTGTTTCAGTAAGTTCCTGTGGCAGTATTTTATCCATTACTATTACAGCAATTAGCACACTGGTTTTCTTCATGAAATATGTGTAAAAAACCAACCAAATCTCTCCAATAAGCAAAACAGGATTTTTCTTAACCAAAAGCAACGAAAGGACACCAATGTTAGGCTGTGAATGGTAGTAAATACTAGCTACTAGCACAGCAGACTACTCTGGTGTACAACTCCTGCTTCAAATCAAAGCTGCTTCACAGTATCTGTGGTGGAGTTATCCCATGGACTTCCCAGGCTGAAGCCTGTCACTGATCCACTGGATGCCAGCAGCTTGGCATCGTAACTCGACTGCCTCAGCCCTTCAGCTCTTGTACTTCCCCACACCTTGGAAGAACTGAAAATGCTGAACTTTCCTCGGGATTTCTACCTGCGTTTTGCCTCTTAACTGAGAGGATACAAAGGCTGCTTAGATGTATTGTGAATAGTATGAAAAGGAAAAGGAATGTACCACATTTAAAGACATGCTTCATTCTAGCATAAGCTCCACAGTGAAAAATGACAATAAAAAATTGCTGTCTTCCAACTTAGATTAATCTCCCTGACATAGTAAAAATATCTGCTTGCTTTAGAGATAAAAATAAGCCTGTTAGCAGGATGTAACCGGTGCAGCCTCAGGAGGCTGCTGAGCTCTATTCTCATTCAAACTACTGTTTCAATTGCTGAGTTCAGCCTTCAATTACACCTGCATGATCTTGCTAACAAAGCAGAGGTGTAACTGAACAGGATTTTTGTCCTAGGAATGTTAGTATGCCAACACTATCCATCTGCCTTTCAAATCCTGGTTGAATTCTGCATGAATGCTCTAAAGAAACCTTTATTTAGAAATCAAGCAAATTGTAAGTGGACACAGGCTGTGCAGACCTTAGAAATGCAAACAGCCCAACTGTGAGCTCTGGAGTACATAAATCATAAAGTGTAGTCTTACTACAATCACAAATTTACCCACAGTGGTCTTCTGACTGGACAGGTGATTAATCCTCAGTCAAAATATCTCATTTGATTGAAAAGTTGCAAACTCTCGGCAAGAACAAACCCCGTAATAAAAATTGCTTCTCACCAAACAACATGAATAAATCCCCTCTCCTTGGAATTTCTTCTGACGCCTTCCTGTCTATTGCAGCAGCGGGATTTTCAGCATCATGAGAATGGCAGGTCCTGAATTAAGATCTCCACAGAACTAGCAGTGCTGTGATTAAGCATGGTGCCATGCTGGGACAGAGCCGAATTTCTTACTAGCAGCTGGTATGGTGCTGTTCTGGATTTGGGATGGGAAACAGTGTTGACAGCACACTGGTGGTTTTGGCTGTTCCTCAGCAGTCAAGGCTTTTTCTGCTCTTCACTCCACCCCACCAGTGAGTAGGCTGGGGTTGCACAAGAACTTGGGAGGAGACACAGTGGGGACAGCTGACCCCAACTGACCAAAGGCACATCCCATACCATCTGATGTCATGCTCAGTATACAGAGCTGGGGGATGAAGAAGGAAGGGTTGGAGATATGGGGAGTTACAGCGTTTATCTTCCCAAGTAATCGTTATGTACAACGGAGCCCTGCTTTCCTAGAGATGGCTGAGCACCTGCCTGCCCACGGGAAGTGATGAACGAATTCCTTGTTTTGCTTTGCTCGTGTGGGGGGCTTTTGCTTTACTTATTAAACTGTCTTTATCTCAAACCATGAGTTTTCTCACACGTACTCTTCTGATTCTCTCCCCCATCCCACCGGGGAAGAGTGAGCGAGTGGCTGCATGGTGCTTGGTTGCCAGCTGGGGTTAAACCATAACACATGGTTTAAACCTCTAAGGCTGTACTTAATAAATGTAGGATTCTAGCAGATTCAAATTCAGATGTCCTAAAAGATTGATCTGTCCAATTTGACAGCACTTCCCCCAAAAAGCTGAGTCACACACTCACAGGACCCTGTGAAGTGCATCAAACAGAATACACAAATCATTGTTACTCATTTAACATCCTGAGTTATGGTCAGTGTTATCACATGTGGCTTCTTAGACTAAGCTTTCCAAAAGCTTCATTCTCTTAAGACCGCGCACTATTACTGTCCAGAACCACAGAGAGGGAGAAAACAGAGAAATAAAGGAAACAAAGAAAAAAAACCAGTCAACGTGAGCCTTCTTACCTATGTAATTATTTATAGATCTCCTGGATGAGTCATCCTGTTTGTGCAGTGCAGGGTGCTCTGTGGGGCCATCGGAGCGAAGGGGAAGTGGCTTATCCTCTGCTGCTGATGGTGTCTTTAACTGGAGAGGTAAGGGGGGAGGTGG
>JAHREE010000547.1:3723642-3733714 GCA_033628505.1 Tringa tobata | reverse complement strand
TGGGGAGGAGGATGGAGAGACCATCAGTCCTGGAGGTGGGGGTGGTGATGGGGAGGAGGATGGAGAGACCATCAGTCCTGGAGGTGGTGGGGAGGAGGACGGAGAGACCATCAATCCTGGACATGGTGGTGGTGGTGAGGATGAAGAGACCATCAATCCCTTGCTGTGTTTTTGTTGCTCTGTGTCACCATCATTAACAAATATCTGGACAGGGATATCTGCTGGGGTATGCTGATGTGAAGCTTTTGATTCTTTGGCTTCTACTAGCAGTATGCTCTTTGGCTGCTCTGGAGCTGCCCTTGTTCTTGACGAAGGTGGATGGGACAGTACTGCGACCTGCTGAGTGGTGCTTCGTGGCAACCTGGGACTGAGAGGCTGGGGACGAGATGTTTTTAGAACAACATGACCTGGACACTTCTGAAAAACAAATCATAAGGCAGGATGTCACATCTCCATTGGACTGTCCAAAACATCAACACCAAAGATACAAAAAAAGCCACAGAGTACAGACCTCTCCCAGTCACCCATTCAAGCAGAAACAGCCCTGAACAGACTCAAATGACTATCAAGGTATTTCTTTCAAAGCCATTTCCTCACTTGTATTCTTTGCAACAGGTTCTGCATCTGGAAACTATATCCTTAGTGGATTTAATCCTTTTGAGTCATTACAAACAATCCTCTTTTTAGGCTATCCAGATGGTGGTCTCTGGTTTGGACCATGCTCACACGTGAGCTACGGCTATTTTCTGATGCTATATTTTGACACCATTTCAGACTACTGAGTTCACAGTACTTGCCTCCTTGAATGTTTTCAGCCTCTCCAGTGTTTTCTGACGTTCCTGGCTTATCCAAGCTTTTTTCTTTTTCTCCTCCTCTTTTTGCTTGTCTCTCTTCTGCATTAGAATACAAGTAAGTGAGGATTAGTGTGTAAAAACAAGCAGCTGCCAGATTCTCCAAGGCTGCTATTTGGTACTCACAATCTGTATACTGTGATGCTGCAGGAAGCGTTTTTTGCTCTCTTCTGCCTGTTGCAGTCTCTGCCGATGGCTTGCTTCACATTGATCCTGGTAGAACAGCAAAAATCATGCAACCCTTGGTTAGTTCACATTTACTGTGCACCATCTGTGCCATCAACTCCTGTGCAGAAGCCACTATACAGCGACCAAGGCCAAGTGCTTGGCTGTGCCAAGAAGGATGGCTAAGCTCAACCAGTGGCAGATGTGAGACCCTGAAGGTGAAGCCTGTGGGACTCCTTCATGGCTAAAGGCAATGGGATCTTTCGTTCTCCTAATTGGTGTATAATAACCCTATTAGGGTTATTCATGCTGCAGAGGAAATAGACCCAGCTCTGAACTGATCCCTCTGTATTACATTGAGGTTAAAAAAAAAAAGGAGAAGAAGAAAAAAAAAGAAAAAAAAAAGCAGAAGCAAGCTCTGAAGACACTTCATCCAGGTACCAGCTGGAGGGAAGGGGTACAAAGCCATGAGGAAGGCAAGATGGAAGCTAGCAGAGCATTACAAAAATACAAGGCTACTTTCCCCCTGCCCCTTATTTACCATAGCTTGCAAGTACAGAAGCCGGGGAAGCAAAGGCACAGGAAGCACGAGTGCCTAACAGGGGTACCTTCTGTTAGTAACAAAGTGCCACAGAGAAGCTGCAGGCTTCAGTATTTTCTCTGGGAGTCGCTATTTGTCACTGTACGGCGGGGGATTATCCACACGGCTGGGTAAGCACTTGCAAATCATCTGGCATTTGGCATTAGTGTTATACAACCAACAGACAGCAATTAAGTGAATGAAAACAGAAGCAAAGGAAGCATCTGCTGAGGAAGCAGTTGCAAGCAAGAGACAATGATGGCTTACAAAGCATTTCCAATGCCATTCCCATTTTGTCCAGGCTAGTAAGGGGTAAAAGGCCAGACAGACTTGAGCTTCATCTCTGGTCTCTGCCCCAGCAGGACTGTGCAGGTGTAAGGCGAGCTTAGCTCACTGGGAAGGCTCGTGAAAGTCAACTGTGATCTCACTTGTCTTCCTAGTGCTCTGCTCTGAATGGGAAGCAAAGGAAAAACCTGCCCTTTGCACAGAACTGAGAGGCTGGAAAGAGAACTGCAGCAGTTTAATTTCCCCTCCCTCCCATTCAAGGGTAAAGTAAGTATCACTGTGTGGGTTGCTCTGTCACTGCAGCTTCCCTCATTGTAGGCCAGGTTTCCTCCTTTACTGCAGCTGCTTTGTAAAACTCTGCCAGGGGAAAGCTCCAGCTGATCACAGCAGGGCTCTGGTAAGGTTTGGCTGATAGGGGAACACCTCCCGAGTCATCCATGTAAGTTTGTAAACTCTCTTAATAAACCCAAGAGGCACTTGCACCACACAGTGGAGTGTAAAGCTTAAAATCACATTGCCCCTCTTTCTCCGTGGCAGCCTCAGCACTGAGTCACATATCACCTTGTATGCTCCACCCAACGCTTCCCTAGATGTTTCCTGTCCATCCCTCATGAGTCAAGATATCAGCTAAAGAAAATGCACATCTCCAGGACTGCATTTACTTTTTTGTTCCTGAGGTAGGCTCTCCTCGCACAGACAGTCCCACGCTTTGTCTCCAACTGCTTAGTCTTCTGCCTCAGCATCGTCATTTCTGACAAGTTAGCGTAATGTTGTCCCATTGTCTGTTCAATGACCTTGAGCTCCTCAGGATTTTCACATGTATCATAGTAAACAACTTCATCCTGTTTCTCTAAAAAGGCATTTGGCATTTTTTTAAAAAACCAAAAATTGCCACAGTTATTTAAACATTTAAAGAACTAATGACATTTTAAAAGCCACTGAAGGCAGTGAGTGAGTTAGTAAAAAGTAAAATGCTCCAGAGCCGAGCTCGGTCCTTCAAAGTCTTACGCAAACATGTGACGTTACTCACAGGGGCGCTTTGCAGGATCAAATTTATGCTGTTAGCATTTGTTGTTGTTTAGCTTCCTCTTTCAAATGTCTCTCTGTGCTTTAACTCCTACCTTCACCGACTGGAGTTTTCCTGGAAAACTGAAGACTGTTCCGAACAACACTAGGTGACTTATTTTACTATTTACCAGGTTTTAATTATACAACAAGCAGGAACAATGTTTACTTCACAGTGTACACAGTCATAGAGAATTCATAAGCACAAATGAGCATAACAAGACTAGTGCCTAATTTGGTCATAAATATGTTACGAAGAGACACTGGAACGTAGCAGTACTGAAGTACCAGCTAACTATAATCACCTCTTTTTGTCATTACAGGATGTTGCAATTTCTATATGTTAAACTACAACAGCTTTGTGATAAATTTCAGAACCCATTTCAGCAGGTCATGATATCCACAGTTTCTACGCATAGATCCTGTAACTATAAGCACAGTTAAATAGTTTCAATATAAGTTATCCCATATGCTAAACCAGTGCATGCACATTATCACAGCTGCTGTTTTTTTAAGAACTTGTATTAACAAATTAATGTCTAGTTAGTCAGAAGACAAATCACCAGATTGCATGGCGTTTTCCAAAGATGCTTCCTACTATCAAGACCTGAGCAGTAACAATCCTCTTTTTTTATTTTTTGTTAAGTGAAAACAGAGCAGGCTATATAACTCCTATGTTTTGGATACGTGTTTAATATTTGTTTATTCTTACCTTTAATATGTCTCCTTAAAGTGTCCAACTGTGCGATAAGCAGCATCTCTTCATGTTTCAATACTTCAAGCTGTACGTTATATAATTCCAACTGGGTTTCATAATAGTGTATTTCCAGCTCCTCCACTACAGTTAGATTCTCTTCTTGTTCACTAAGGTTCTCCATCTGTATACCCCCAAATAGAAAATAAAACACATTAATAACAAAATATGCACACACGAAACATGCATGGATGCACAAATACCTGTACAGAGTCTGGCCTAACTGGCAGCTGCTTAGGTGCTTTGGTATGGAAAGCACAGTGGTATGGAAAGCACAGAACTTTAGAATGGCTTCGAGCAGAAACTCAGAGGAGCAGAAAGCCTTATTAACATGAAGTGTAATTTTACCTTAAGTCTACCAGGAAAGACTTCCGTTATAATCTGCACAAACAATACTGCTCCTGAAAACAATTATATATGGTGCAGTACACTACTCTTGGAAAATAAATGCCAGGTACTCATAGCAGCAGTTAGATAGCATCAAATCAGGATGAGAAGATTAAAAGTAAATAAGTATCTTTATTTTCCATTTTATTTCCTCTGAAAATAATATCTGTCTTTATCTCCCTAAAACTAAAAATTTTAGAGGTTAATATCACAAATGCTAACACGACACTTGAACCATAAAAGCATGCATCTTAACCTTTGCTAAGTGTCCTCATATGTGCAGGAGCAATTTTAAAAAACTGGAGACATGCATTTTTCCAAAACTTAAACCCATGTTGAAAACCTAAGCTGTTTCATAGACCAAGATTTTGACAGTACTCTCATGACCACTTTGGTAGATTTTGATCAGCCCTTCCAAAACCAGTGACAGAAAAGGAAGCTTTTGAAGGTCTTACGTTTTTCTGAATGCCAGCTCTCTTCTGCTTCAGGCACAACTCTCTTGCCCGCAGATGCTGAAGGGTTTCTTTAGCTAACATACATTTCAGGTTTTCTAGTCGCGGCAAAGCTGATGCCCAGGTGGTTTTACCAAATCTTTCCTGATCTTGTTCCATCTGTTTGTGCATTGCTGCAGATTAGAACATTGAAATAAGAGATGAGAAATGCAGAGTACAGATAGCCCTTTTGTGTTTCTACTATAGCTGCAGTACTAAAAATGTTGATGCTATTAAACAATTTCTTCTTTAAAAACTAGAAAACTAAAAGGTTGAATTTATAATTTCATACAAGTAAGTAAAATACTTCATTGTACCATAGAAACATGCCATAACAGTTACACAGTGATCTACTCAGTTAACATGCTGAAATCCTTGAGGCTTGCATATTAAGCGTTAAAAGCGTGCATGGTTTTTGTTCAGAGGTTTGCAGCCATAACTCTCAGGCCTTGATAATGTTTGTGTGCAAGTCAAATGCAAGTTGTAAGCCGAATTGGTTAAAAGATAAGTGAATAAAATGCTTCTTAAGCTGGACACTCATCCTAACCTCAGGGTCTGCAGAGAGAGATCAGCAAAGGTGATAAAAAGAGCTCTCAATCCCCCAAGTCAAGTATTTACAAAACCTTTTTATGTATACCATTCCGATTACCTGCCAGAGCCTTTGCAGTTTCCTTGAAGTAGTTCACAGTGATATCCTGAATGGAGCATACAGCACTCTCAGCTCGCTTAGTCCATTCCTCAGCATCTTTCTGCAGAGCTGCTACTCTTTTAGGCCCCAAATTATCATACTGCAAAGATTTCTGCAAGGACACAAAACTCTCAGTTGCCAAATGGTTATGACAGTGGTGCAGCCCATATTATGCTATACTTGAAGACATTTCAAGCAAGGCAGAGCACAGTGGGAAACATGACCTTCCCCTCACCTGACACAAAGCAAATCACTACTCGCATATGTGTATTGCCTTGTTCTTCATTCTCTGGGCTAACTCAGGGCCTTTGTTCCCCAGTTATGACTTCACACTTAACTTTGGATTAATTTACTTCTTAAGACATTTTTAAACTATCATCTTAAACATCATGTCCAACACAAGTGTTTTTAGTTGTTACTAAAAGTAACTCAAAACCACTCTTCTACGTGCAATGTTCTCTTCTATTTTTCCCCACGTGTTGACAGCACATTGCACTCTCAGGTTCTCCGGGTTGGCAGTTCTTTCACACAGGAACAGCGATATAAAAAAGAAATGTAAGAGAGTATTTTCAAGTCCACAAAGTATACATGAGTACAAGACTAGTATTCAAATATTTTTTAAAATAATTAGATATCAAGTGAGCCTAAGTATCCCTTAGAGGTTGTTTTATACAGAAACAATCTTTCTGTTTCATCCATTCCGATTTTCACTTAAATTTTCAGTACAGCATACGGGATATTTTATCTCCACAGATTTAGACTTTCAGTATCCAAGAACCTTAGTCTAAACTTAAAACTGTTCTGCTCTTTTTGAGAACAGCTCACTTCAATTTTCACAGACTATTTAAGGAAAAATCAAAATAGTAGATGGCTGTCTTTTCCAGGGGCATCACAGCTTTCAGTATGTGCTTCCAGTTTAAGATGCACATAAAATTAAATGAACAGTGATAATGAACATGTTTTAATCTGTACTTCCAGCAGGTTGTAGCAGCAACAGGAAATTGCTTTATGTGGTAAGGTGTCCTCTGCCTTCTGTTCCACCACCACAACTGAGCTAACCTGGTGCATAAGCATTGCTGAGGGATGGCATTCTTAATGTCACAAACCACCCCATTGAAGGTGGCACAATGAACGCTAACTGGATCTCTAAATTCAGCCTACCAGAGACTAATCCCCAGAGAGGTGGAGCTTGCAACGTTTTCCTTTTAATTCCTCAAAGCAGAGGGAGGTGGGACACTGCTGGAAAGACAGCTGCAGTGTTATTCAAGCCAATACCATGGACTCTCAGATCTTCTGAGAGTGATTCTGCCTTAACTCTGAATTTCTCAGTCACATTTGGTGGCTTGGCAGGGAGAAAAAAACTCAAGCAGGTACAGACAGAAGCAGGGAATGTTAAGTGATTTGAGTCTTAACTGCTCCAAGAGCTGCTGATGCCCTACTATATAACTTAGCCTTTCACTTTTGTAAAGGCAGACCTACCAGGATTTCCAGTTTGTAGAGTGTTGCCAGCTCTCGCATATCTCTGAAGGGCTGCAGTAAATACTGGTAGAATTGTGTTGCCATGGTGACCAAATCCTGATAAGCTTCATCTTCTTCTTCATAAACCTTCATCAAAGCCACCATTGTGTCAGCATTTTTATGCTGCTGAAGAACCTAGTGGGATAAAAGGTAAATCAGACTTGGATGCTTTGCATCTGTGTGTGCTGATGAGCTTTGGTGGAAAGGACCTGTCCTTTGTCATTCGATGAACAGACAAGGCTTCCCACTGCACAGGAGGTGTACCCCAGGCATCCAGCAGCCACAGCCACCCCTAGCTGGAAATATCGTTAACACCGCACTGTTAAAGGCACTAATTGCTGCATATTGCACTGGGAGACTGCCAGGAGACTCACACCTAGGGCTTCCACCGCAGAAGTTCTAATAGCTGTGTGCAGATGACTTGGTCACTGCTATTTATAGACACATATGGGAAACTGGGGAAGTCTGTGTACTGGAAGGACAAATAAGGTATTCTAAAACTAGCTCTTGATTGCTTCCACAATTACTAAATGCCTGCTAATATGCAAGGAGTTTCATCCAGAATTTCTGACCGTGGGCATAGAAAAATCAGATTGCCATTTAAAAATAAGAATTCAGAAACAGATTTCTACTCCTGATATACCCTGCAGTTAAATTCCTTTAACATTTGTATAATTTATAATAGTTTATTCTAATCTTAGTTCCAGTGATACTACACTTTGTAACTTGTAATTCTCCCATGGACCACCTGCCTTTCTGATACACTAGTCCTTACTTAAGGTCTTTATTTGCTTCTATGACAAAACACAAAGTTGGAAACTTCCCCTCAGTTGCATTTGTTTACTGACACCAACCAAAGCTTCAAAGATTCTTCTTTGACAGCAGCTAGCTTAGACCACGGAGTGCTCTGTGTGCCAAGAGAGATTGAGCCAGCCAAGAGAACAGAGCAAAGTTCCACGGAGAAACACAGACCTTCCTGGAAGGACAGTGTTTGCTCTACAGCTCTGTAAGGAGGGACAGGAACAGAGGATGTTTGGTGCTACAACAATGAGAAAAAGTATTAGAAATATAAGCTTGATTATGTTGCAACTGGAAAGCACTGGAATTAAACCATCACCTTTGCTCTTGCCAGCTGAGTCTGGGTAAGTAAACAGGAGTGAAGGTCCCAGCTGTGGAGGCATTTCCACGGGGAAAATCTGTGGAAGTCAGCTCAAGGGCAATTCCCCCTCTTCAGGCCTGGCACAGGCAGGATGGGGGAACAAGAGGATCTGAATGGCACCATTTCTGATAATCCCAGAAGTCCTGTAGCCACACAAGCTTCACCAGGAGCTTGTGGAAGCTTAGACACAGTCCTAGGGCCCTGCAAGAATTTAGCAGTCTGCTTTCTCCCCCACTATCAAAGCCAAATAGAAACGCAGTACTTCATTTTCTGGTTCCCATACTCAAAGCAAGCAGTGAGGGTCACACTGCTCCTGAGGATGTTTATAGTGAGTAGAGGGGAAGTATTAGTTAAATTTTAAAGCCAACTCATGACAAAATTATTCATTACAAGGGTTTGGTTCATTTTCTGTTTTAAACTAAAAACCTTGCTTTTACACAATCTGATATTCTTCTCATAGAATTTTGGTTCGCAACTAGCCCAAGTGACTCCTGTGGTTAACAGTCTTGCTCTTAGTTTTCTTCTTTTGTCTTTGAACATACACACACACAAAAGAAGTATTTACACAGTACTACTCTCCTCCATCTTATACTGGCACCTTTTGCATTCTTCAAAATTAATTTCCTGGCCCAGAGGATGAAGTATTTGAGAAGGACATAGATATAAAAATGGATATAAAAAGACATAGATATAAAAAGGGAAGAATGCTCTGATACTTAAGGCTAGTTTAGTGCTGCAAGAGGCAAGTTTTACTTCTTGAATCCTGCATAACTTGGTCTAGACTGCAATATAATGAATTTATGTCCCTGTTAGGCCTGCAAATACAGGAACACTCTACAACATGTTTAGCCATATCCAAAATATATTTGGAAATACCAGAATAACTGCTACTGAGTTATACCTAACTACCAAACCTCAAACTGCCACATGGTTGTACAGGCTTGTACTGCCTGCAAAAGATCATGGTGGCTAGAAAGTACTTCTAACTGGGCCATGAACTGTTATGGTCAGTTACAGAAACTGTAGTCTTTTTATACAACTTTGTGCATGAACTTCATGTAAACTAAAGTTGTGTTTTTAAAAAACTGTTTTTCTGAAACAGTAATGTTGTTACAACTGTTAACTAGCGAAATAGGAAACAGAAGGCTAAAGCCAACTGTCTCATCTTTCCCTCAAAGCACAATCATTTTCATAAAACACCTTTCAGCTTGTTTTGCCGGGAAATAGAGTGCAAGAAAAGTATAGCAGCAACACAATGGTGATCTTAAAGTATCTCTAATCCTTATTTAAACATGTCAATGTCTTAGTTGCAAGCATGTTACTAGATACCATTCTTTGAAGTCATGCTTACTACAAGGGGGGAAAAAATCAGCACAAGAAGAAACTTATGGTACTAAAGGTAGAAAGAGCTAAAATAATCACTAGTTCATACAATAATTGGGCCAGAATTTGACACTTAGAAAAGACATACCACAATTTCTGACTACAAAACACCTACTTGGCATAGGTCCATGGCTCAGTTTGGTTTTAATAAACTTGACTGAGAATCCCCCAGTTATAGGAATCACTGCAATCAGGCAGCCAGAGACCTTCACAGCGAGGTGAGAAAATGACAGCATGATTGTTCTTTCCCTTTCGGTTACCATTCAACCCGTTGCACAACACTGCTGGATATTTTTAGCAAGGTGTTTTTGTAGGAGCACTTGCAGCTTAAGTAAGCACCCCAATGTCTTACAGTGACTGCCCACCCGGAGCTGGCTTATTCCCCACTCAATAAAGTGCTGCTTACAAAGACTGATGACATTCAGTGCTTGGGAAAATTGACTTAGCGGCTTCCAGACAACCAAAAAAGTGTTTGTGGTAGCAGTAATCTGAACATTGGACAATGCTATCAGCAGAGTGACATTAGTGACTTGGTCACCCTTGTTCACATTACCTCAGTGCGAGTCTGACCCGATTGAGAGAAGCTCTTGTGGCAGAGGCTGCCAGCCTCAAACACGCACCTCTCAGCTGATCAAGAGCTGCTAAACTGAGGCTCAGAGAGGAGCACCTGCGAGCCCTGCTGAAATCGGTCCTACACCGAGGGGAACCTGCTTCTCCCTGCATGGGGAGCAGGGGTAGCGCTGCAG
>JAHREE010000547.1:3706715-3720853 GCA_033628505.1 Tringa tobata | reverse complement strand
AACTCCATTACCTGAGGCAACTTTGGGGAAGAGTGGGTAACTCTGTAAAGGCACTGTAAATGCTTTGTTGTTTTCATTTCAGAGCATACACTACAAGTCAAAGAAACATACTGCACCATTACTAATCTGTTGCCGAATACACAATACGAATTTTGGGTCAGTGCTTTAAATGCCTCTGGTATCAGTCCACCAAGTGAAAGAGCAGTTTATGTAACAGGTAAAAATATTTTCTTCATATGACTATGTGACCTTCATAGTGAAATTCACTGTCATCTCTGAATTTTATGCCAGTAATGCTTTCTGGGTACTTTGTTTCTCCTGATGTAAGTTTATTGACTGCATGGGAATGTCCCACTTCTATTTGGAGAGCCTATCAAGCCAATTGTCCCTGTTTTAACTGAAGAAACAGAAGCACAGAGACAAAATAATTTATTTAAATGCAAGCATGTAGAAGACCTGAGCATAAGACTCAAGTGTCCCAGTTGTGCCAGGTGGATGGCAGCCCTCCTTTTATTGATCTGTAGGTATTTTGTGGATTCACCTGCTGTGCCCTTTTGAACTGCAGTTCAGTCAAGCATGTTTTGTGATATCCTGACATCAGATTGAGCAAGTCAGTGGGACGTCCAAGCACTCCTTCCAGATGTCTTTGATATCGTAGAGCAGAGAAGAGATGCACCTTTATGACAAAGATAAAACCAATGATAGAAAGAAAACGGTTGTGTAATCAGTCTCTATGTATGTTACTTCTCTGATTAATTCTCTTGGGACCTTTATAGTCCAAATTAAGTCTTTGAATAGTATTGTTAATCGCCCCGCCTGCTGTTTGTTGCCCACTGGGGAAGCAGGTTTCTTTAACTATATAGTATTAGTAAACAACTTTGTTCTGTTTTTTAAGACTTCAAAGCATGTTTGTTGCAAACATCTTCAAGCAACAGCTTAGAATTGTTCTTTTGCTTACTTTTTAGCTCCTTCACCACCTATCATAAAGACTAAAAAGATCCGAAGCTGTGAAAATGCGGCACTGGTGTGCTGGGAATCGAGAGACATTAACCCTGTTGATTCCTACATGGTTGAATTGTCCAAGATGACAGATGAAGAAAATGGCGATGTTATTACTGAGTGAGTCACTATTCCACCGAGTCTATGACCTGCAGAGTTAAAATCTAAGGAAGGACCCATAACCCATTGGTGAATTCCCCTTTATAAACATTCCTCTTAGTAAAATTGATTGTATAAATGTTAATCAAAAATTGCAATACAGGCTATGGGAAAAGGGCAGAAGCAAATGTAAAAATCTGCGTAGTCTGTCACAGACAATCTCTTGCCCCCACAACTGACAACTGTACAAGGTAAAGTGTTGTTGATGGGTTACAAGAGAAGCTGATCATGTAATTTCTTCTTTGTTGTTCAGAAAAATAATCTCAAAGGCCTACTTTTGTTCTCTACCCTATCATTTTCTATGAATTTATTTTCTGTAGATCTATTGTTGGGATTCCTAACTGCGAAGTCCTAATTCACCTCCAGCCGACACAAAGCTATCGCATCTGCGTCAGAGCCCTAAACCTGGGAGGTTCCAGTGAAAGAAGTGAACCTGTCCTGATACACACCACAGGTACTGTACAGCTCAAAACAACTCCAGCAGCCTGCTGTAGCATCTGTTATCTCAACAGAGAGATTCCTGCTGGTTTCAATGGCTTCTGGATCAGGTCCTATTCTCTTACATCTAATTACACACCTGGTAACCTTTTAGGAATGAAAAAAACACTTTTTGTAACAATAAGTGCATTGCTTTAGCTCTGTAATTTAAAATTATTTCTGTCCAGTACATTTGATATTTGAAAGTTACTAATTTCTAAACATTTTAAAAGACAATATCAACCCAACGCCCACAGATGTTGCCTGCTTGCCAAGTACTGACACACCAATGAAGAAAGTTGTACTGTGATTTTACTTTACTTCAGAGATTACCTTGTAATGATGTTGCTGCTGCGAAGCATGGCTGAGACAGCCAGTCAGCACTTTCCAGAGTCATTTGGATATGCAACATCTTCCTCTGTATCTATTGGAACGTCTCCAGCTCAGCAGGGGAAGCTGTGAGGGCTGGTTCCCTTTTTTCACAAGGAGAAAGGCTGTCCAGCTTTCAGCTGGAAGCTTTGCTTTTGGTAACTCACACAGCATTATCATCTCTGCTCTCAGTGTCATGCTGGGCAAGGATTAACCTTCTCCCCCAAAGGAAGCTGGAAGCCCTTTCCCCTCACAACCATCTAATCAAAACTCATTTTAATGAGTTATAGGTAGATACCTGTTTTCATCTCCACCACAGCTAAAATGATGCTGCAACTTCCTGGAGTGTCTTAAACCTCCCACGTCACTCACAGATGCATTCACACTGTACCTGTGTCTCTTCTCCTTACCTTCTGCAAGAGGTTTGCAAATTGTGCTTATTTGGCAAGCTGACCTCACACCCATTAATCTGTGAAAGGCTATGTTTCAGTAAGAAACCTGTCTGCTACACATCAGCGACAGCACAGAAATGGTCATTCTTACATCCCTGGAGAGGAAGACTGCCATTGTGTTACCATTGTTTGTGTGTATCTCAACTACCTAAATCAAACTCAGTATTTGAAATTGCCCAATTCTGCTTGCACAGCATGTGTTTGTTTTCAGCAGCACATGCCTGTAATTGCCCTGTCATTGTTTGTATTGTATTTGCATTGAAGCAACTCGCAGTTTGATTATAATGATTTCATTTGGGATTAACGTGGAGAGATTCATCTTCTCTGAGTCTACATTATGCAAACAGCTGGTGCAAATTGATCTGTCAGCTGCAAGCGCTCACCTCCAACGCTGGCAATGACCTTTGCTTCTTACTTACCGGGGCGGGTACACAAACACCAACCACAAACAGCAGCTGTGACGCAGGTGGCCACTCATCAAAGCACAGGGCACCAGACCCGCTCGGTGACATCTCCCACGGGAGACAGGCAGAAGTACTCTTATCCTGGGCTGGTTTAGCTGACTTACCTCTCTGGGGGCTGATCTGAAGAGGAGATGCTGAGGCATGAGGGATGCTGCACGTGGCACCTTTGTAGAGGTTCCTTCTCTTCAAACTGTGCCCGGCGTTTATGTGGAAGAGTGAGGCCATGGAGAGGCCTTTAAGGCCGCCTTGTCCTTTCAGTGATTAGAAATAGGTCACTTCAGTTCTGAGGAAGATGACTTGAAACTGGACAGGCCATTACAGGGAGGACCTGTCATCTTTGCATAGCTACCTCCCGCAATGCCAGCAGCCTTGAGCTCCAGCTGGGTTCAAATCCTGGTTAAAGCCCTTTTTCTGCTTTTTCATAAGGCTGTAACTCAATAGTGTTAAGCTGTAAAACACCCACTTGTTTGAAAAACTCCAAACAGACAACCTTGTCCTCTCAGTGTTGGCCACAGATTCCTTCCAGAGCACTGGTTAATCTTTTTGAGGAGCCAAACAACATTTCACCGCACCCTTGCTGCAAACCCTAGTGCCATAAGGAGATGCTGGAGTTATCCTCAGGTGTTCTTGTCTCTTGCAGGCACCTACTTCTGCCTTAACGAGGACACGGCCCACCCTTTACTGGCGATTCTAGATGATGGATTTACAATTGCATGTGATCAACTGGAAAACCCGGAGTGTGATCTGCCCGTCTACGATAACAGCTTTACAAGGTATACAGAGGAATTTCGGATGCAATTGATGCCTGTGGTTTGTGGCTGCTTCACCCATGATGCACCCCGATCTTGAATTTAAATCCACTAAAAAGGTTTACTGGTATTGCAGCTCTCCCCACCTTCAAGCCAGGAACCAAGTAAAACTTGCAGACTGTACTGTATAATGTACAGTGGTTTTTTCCACATTGGTTTTTGCATAAGTGACTATGATTGTCTGCAGTTTTAGAAAACTGCAAACATCTTTGTCGATCCTTTTAAAATACGAATTACTCATCTTTTAGAAAATTATATTTATTTTAAGGTATTTCAAGCTATTCAGTTTGAAATGGTAGGCTTTACCCATAGCTCTTTGGAGAGTAAAACTCCGTTTCCATTTCTCCAGGCCCCATAGTTTCACTGGGGTTATTGTTCCTGAGCACCATTACTGAGCTCCCTGTGCCCTGTTGCTCTTTTCTGAGAATTTCTAGGGTGACTAATACATACATATCTACAACATCTCCCTTTGCGTGATCTGTGCACTCACTTCTATTAAATTCCAAAACTTTCTTCCCATTAAATTCTTTACAGAACCCCAAAACCCCAGAAAAATGTCACAAAAAAAAAATAATCAAACCCCATATATTCTTAATACAGCACTACTTGGATTAAAAAAAAAAAAGGCATAATTATTAGATTCTATTTAATTACAGCGATCCAGCACTTGCACACTTTTAAGAGTTGAGGAGCGGCTCCTCTGCTGGGTGTTGCTCCCTCTATCCCGCCCCTTCCTCCAAAAGCTGCCGAGGTGATAGAGCTTTGCACATGATGTGCCCATCCCTCCTTGCTCTCGCTTTCACACATAGAGGTTTTCAGGCTGTTTTTATATAGCTGTGTCCAATGGAAACCACCAAACATTCATCTTATGTAAAACTTGTTCACTACAGCAGATACTACAGAATGGGCAAAACAACCCTTCGGTGCTTTAGGCACCTGACCCTCCCCTTTGAAAAAGGCTTGTGTAGTTCAAAGCACAGTTGGTCTGTTTGGCTGTTTGTTTTTTTAACCAGATGCCAGGAAGTGCCTAAGAGGGCTTTCAGCAGCTCTCTTTGATTTTGTGAGTTTAATCTCTCTCTCTAGCTGCTCTTTGGAACTTAAGCGTCACTTGGAATTTAATGCAAGTTCATAAAGAGGATTACAGATGCACCAGCCACAAATGTGCTTACATGTTGGGCACTTTGAGCTATATTTGAACAGGTATTTAAGTGACAAAGCAAATGCTAAGGAAAGAAGAGTGATCTAAATAACTTACCTCTTACTGAAAGATCTAGTTGATACTATTTGGGTCCACAGATTTTACTTTTAAAACAGAATTAGGCCTTTTGCCATTGAAATGAGAGACTTAATTTGCCAAACTGCATGTTTCCAGTCAGAACCACAGAAACAACATATAACCAAGACAGGCATCTGCAGACACAGAATAATACAAACCCACAACTTAATCCCTCTGTGGAAATGGAGCAATGTTACCAGAGGGCTCAGTAGAAAAGAGCCAGGAGATAGAAGATTCTCTTCATTAAAGTCATCATGATAAGCCTAAATGGGATTTCATCCCACTTCCACGGGGTGCTTTTATGTTTCACATAAACAGCCAGAGCTGGCACTCATCTCATTCTGAACGCTGAGGCTGAGTTTTTGATGCTGCTGTGAACTCTCAGAAGCCTCTTTCATGCCAAGATACTGGGGCGGGGAGGAGGGAAGAAAAAGCTCCCAAGCTGAAATGACTAACACTCATCCTACAAAGACATTACATCGCAAACTCTTCTTTCTGAAGTTTGTGTGATCTCCAAAGGACTAATATGTTTCCTAACCACAGCAGCTTCTGCGGTCTGACTCAGGTTTGCCTTGGTGGCTTTACAACTCCCATTCCTATGGTAGTATTTTGTTCACAGATGTTTACCCATCCACTTTTGCATCACTCCTTTTCCTTCTCAAGCTGTAGCAGGACAGCTTCTCGGAGTCCAGATTTCAGCAGCCTTTAAGCTATTCCCAGGCCAACTACGTGCACTTGTAATGAAGTGCACACTCACTGTGATTGCTACAGCAATGGCACAGAGCACAGTTGTCCTGTCCCAGGATAACACACCAGGCCCTCCAAATGCCGAGGGCAGCTCTTCCTCACCACTACCTGGAGGTAGACAAGCCCAGAGGGTCTGCCAGCAGCATCCTTTGCCTCTGGAATTTACAACTTTAGAGGACCCTACCAGAGAAACAAACAGGTTGTGTGTCACTCCCCATCCAAAACTGAAGGTGTATTTTGAAACCTGCTATCCCCTGCAATGCAGCAATGACAGCTAATACATCCTGTACTTTTCCTGAGAAAAGGCTGGGGTGCAGTCTTACAGGATTCATGTTGCCCTCTTAAACTGAGTTAGGGTGTTTCAGAAGCATTTGGCATGGGCTATTTTGCCCATCTTTCTTGCTTCAGAACCTGTGTTTTTGGAGACTTATATCTTCAAAGCGCCCAGGTTTTTGATTCTGAGACTGCCTGTAAATCAAGCTGAAGGGTCTCTCTGTGGTACACTCTTTGTCTGCCTCCTGCACATCTTTGTAAAGAGCCATCTTCTACACACTGCCTATCATAAAGGCTAGAAGCCACAGTCTACTGCTAAAACCTTTCATGGCCCAGGTACCTAAGCAGATTCCAAGCTCTCCTACTGTGCCCAATTCTTTCTGGTCTCTGCAAAGGCAGCATAAGCAGGTCTCCTCTTCCTCAACTGCCCCAGGACTTTCATGCTGTTACACTGCTCCATTACTGATGCTGACTGACACGTAAAGCCCTGGGCTGACAGGAAGAAAACACAAAATCTGTAGCCTCTTTTCCTGTGCTATGCTGGAGTTCACCAGCCCACCTTCTTTTCTAGAAAGTATTAACTTTCCCAGAAAACCCAGGCAGCACAGAACGCTGCTCTCCCTGTTCCTGAAAGTGCCCAGGACTCATTTATACAAAGCTACCCACAGGTAAAAACAGGGTAGGCATCACAGAGAAACTTGCGGGTTCTGTGTCAGGTCCTCAGCATATGTAGTCAAAAATCCATGTTGCACTGCTAAGGAGCCAGCGAAAGTGGCTTTTGTTTATTGATCTGTACTGTCCAGGTACATTACACACCTAAACATTTTAAACAGCATTGCAGAGAGTCCCCACCAAAGCACGTATTCCTGTCTGTCTCCCACAGGTGTATTGGGATCCTGGGCAGTCTGATCCCATTTCCCGGAAAGCATTACTGGGAGGTGGAGGTTGAGGAAGATACAGAGTACAGAATTGGCGTGGCTTTTGAAAACACTCCGAGGCATGGTTATCTGGGGGCAAACAACTCATCCTGGTGCATGAGGCATATCATCACACCATCAAGGTAAGGGCTGCGGAGGCTACAGGTCTCCTACAGGAACACCTCCTGCATGGACACCTGCAGGCAGAGCAGCAGAAAGCTTCTGCTGGCAGGGGCAGCCAGAGATTTTATATCAAAGCCCAGACCAAGCACTTAACCAGGTGCCTGTGGCACTCCACCGTTGGCACTGTGAACAAGTGTTAGAAGCTGGAACCTTTAACCAAATCCTACTGCTACATTCTCACATTGAAATAGGCAGTCCCAGGAATAAATCTGAATAAAATCTGCATGACAGAAGTTAGCTGTAAAAGCCTTGTTTTAGATCACCAAAACCCCAGTCAGAAGTCAGAGAGTAATAGATCCATAGCTGAACCTTCTGGCTCTCCCCCAGACACCATTGTACATTACCGTCATTGCCTTTGATGCCCATGTGTGATTCAGGCACCCAGTGAAGCATCCAGGAGCAAGAAAAGAAGTCATCCCCTCATCACCCCCATCCCCAGCATCCCCAAGTATTGCCTACTGCCTCTCTGAACCGCTCTCCCCAAGCCTGCAAGAGTTGCCAGGGTGCTGCTGGGTGCCCTTGGACAGGGAGCCTGGTCACCACCCGAGTGTCCCCTCATGCACAGACAGCAAACAGTAAGGATGGCAGAGCAGGGGCCCAGATCTGCCTGTCCTTGCCAGTACACAGGGAGGGGTTCTAGGTGCAGCTCAGTTGGCTGGAGCACAGTCTCCTCCCCAGCAGCTGGCCCACTGCAGAATCATGGTCTTCAGCAGTGCTGGCATTCGCCTCCCACACAGCAAGAAACTCTGCTTAATGGGGGAGACCACAGCCACTAAAGCTAATGACTCTCCCATGCACTGCAGGCAGGCTAATTTGATTTCCTTGCTACGCTGAGCTAAGAGGTACATTGAGGTTTGTTCTTATTCTTCTGGAGCAATGAGCACGGACTTCAGAGAGAAAAGGGAGCTGGGCCATCACTCAGTTTGAGTCACTGTCATATCCATTTCTGCAGGGAAATTGTCTCAGGTTTGAGTGCTGTGGGCGGAGGAGGTGGTTAGTGAAGAAGCTGGCCCTTACGAAATGCCAGATAACTCACTTCAGCTGAATAAATCTTCTCATTTCTGCTCAGAAAGGCACATGTTCCCATAAAAGTCTCATTTTTGGTTGCAATGTGCCACAGCAGGGAGAGCTGTTTGAGTAACTGTTGAAGGACCTCAGCGCTACTTGAACGGTGACTACACATGGAAGAAGTGGGCTGCCCTCATGACAAAGCTGCTTACCTACAGGGCACCTTCCTGGCCTCCAATAATTCACAGTCCCACAATCAAAATTAGAAGACATCACCCTCTAGTAAACGAGCATGAAGATTGGAATTTCCCCATCAACACTGCTCTGGCTGAGCAGGGAGGTCTTGTAGGAAAACCAGCCAGAAACATCATTTGAGAGCGGGGTTTGAAAAACGATGTCAAATTGTCTGGAGGCTGCCTAGGCCAGTGAGCCAGACGGGGCTGCACTCCCTGGCTGCTGCTGCTGCGGTGGGTGTGAGTAGTTCCCTGACTCTGGCAGGGAAGAGGGCTCAGTACCACAGCCCCTCAGGGAGCAAGCGGGCAGCGTGGCAGGGCCTGGAAGGACAGGGCTGAGTCATCTCACCAGCTCCCTCCTCGGCCTCGCCTACAGCTACCTAGGGGCAAGGCTGCGGGGGTGGCAAGTGTTGCTCTGAGGCAAGCCTGCTGGCCTCACAGAGCACACACAGCCCCTTCCTGGAGGAAGGGACAACTTGCCACCCTTCAGTGGCAAGGGTGCACCCTTCGATTTAGAGGACACCCACGTTGCCCCTTGAGACACGGAAAAAAATGGCACAGTCCCACGTTGCACTCCGACCTTGTCCATATCTAAAGGCTACCCCTCATCCACCCGCAGCCAGACCGGGATATGGAACAAGAGGCCCGTCACACGCGTTAGACAGGCAGGTCTGAGCAGGCCACCACTCGGTAAACATGGCCACCGCTCGGCAAAGCAGATGGGGCAGTAAATGCAGGGCACACAGGAGGGACGGGGCTGTGAAGCAGGAACATACCCTGGAACACACCCCTGAGCACAAGGAGCTCCCCTTTGGGAGCAGCCAGTGTGCCCTTGGGTTTTTGTCTGTTTCTCACCTACAGGCACAAGTATGAATTCCTGCACAGCGGGATGACACCAGACATCAGAATTACTGTCCCCCCGAGAAGGATTGGCATCCTGCTGGACTATGAGAACTGCAGACTCTCACTTTTCAATGCAGATATTGCCCAGCACCTTTACACGTTCAACTCACACTTCCAGCATTACGTCCACCCCTGCTTTGCTTTGGAAACACCTGGCATCCTACGGATACATTCCGGGATTGCGATGCCCCCGTGGACTGCCCTCCCATAACCTGCATTCTGCAGCTGCACATCTACACATCACCTGCACCGAGCGATGTCCTCTTTCAGTGTCAGCTGCTCCATCACACTCCCTGTGAACCAGCGCTCTCCCCAGAGAGAGCAAAGCAACCCTCACCCCAACCAGCTGCCAGGCCTGAGCCCCTACGGCAGTTTCTGTCCTCTGAGGCAGGATCTCAGCACCAAACCATTATGGTCACAAGACCCATCAGCATCCCAGAAATTCTCCAGTTAGAACCAGATACCTTCCTTCCCAGAAGGGACAGTCACCAAGCAGCAGTGGTAGCTGGATCGCTGGTTCCCCCAGTATCCATTTGATTCCTAGGGAACTTGCCTAGGGAACACAGCAACCATTAATTCAACTCTTGTGTCTGCCGAAGAGCTAAAAATTCAAAGAAAATTAAAAATAGCAAAAGGCGTATCCCTGCTAGACAGAGCTGAAAACACTCCAACCACGATGCTGATCTCACAATCAAGCATTCTTGTCGCTGCGTGAAATCTGTGACACAAGATAATCAAGTACACCTCCCTAGAGTGAGAACTGTTAGCGCCTACCATACACAGCGAGGGTTGTGAAATACCCAAGCATGCACTACAGTCTCAAATATTAAAAGCCATTTTTACAGAATGCCCATGCTTCTCATTCATTCATCCAGGGAAAAAACAAAAAACAAACTGAGGCCTTTTGCAGTGCTTGATTGCCCTTCTAGAGAAATCTACGTCATTTTTAGCTTGTTCTTTTGGCCATGCTCACCTCGACTTGGGTGCATCCTCCACACCCACAGACCTGTTCTCCCCCTCAGCACTGGCCTTCTCACCCCTGATGCTGTAACCTTGACCCTTTAGGTGCCCAGTGGGGGCTGGAAGTACCCCAGCCCAGCACTGGGCTGAAACGTCCTTGTTTAAGCTTAATTTCCAGACACCAGGCTATCAGACCAGCACTGCCAGTCGATCAGGCTTGTCTAGCTTTAAGCAGCCTCATTCATGTATGTCAAAAATACCTGAATTGATAATCAAGAGTCATTAACAGAGAAGCTTTTCCACAGATTTATTGTATATTCATTACAAAAATCATTGGTTCAAGTTTCCATTCTATGGGACAGTCAGGAATAGGTGGCGGTCTCCACAACATTCAAGATCCCTACAAATACACAGAGCCTGGCAAAAATAAAGAGATTTGATGCAGAACCACGTTCCAAAAGTTTGTCTGTTCTTCCCCAAACAGCTTTAAAAATGTCTCCCCAAAACAGGCTCTGCAGAAACTATAAAAACAGGAGCTGAATATGTCATTATGACAGTGATTAGTACCATCTTCTCTTGGATATCTACTATTTTGCAAGCTTCAAATGAAGACGGATTTAGCGACACTCAGCTATGTACGTGCAGTGTCATTTCTCAGCCTACCACGAATTCAGAGATTTCCAGGGCAGAGAGGGCTGTTACGGTCGCTTTGTCAGACCACCTGTAAGGCAGGCCAGAGACTCCCAGTTGCTTTGTCTTGCAGCGAGAACAACTTGTGTCCACCAGGAGCAGTGGCTCATTAAGCAACCACTGCCAGTGCAGAGGGCGGGAGGTGCCAGGTGAGCCCTGCTGACACTGGCAAGGCCAGACCAGAGCACAGCAGCTCAAACGAGCAGCTCCTCTGCCAGGGAATAAAGTGGTGAGAGAGCACCACCCTAGTTGTTTTAACACCTTTTTTTTTTTCCTCTGCTTAAAAATGTATGCTTTGATTCAGGGTCCAAGTTCCACCCACTGGAACATGTTTTATCTGCCAAAAATCAAGAGCCACGCTCTTCAAGTAGGTATCTGAATGAGTAAAACACACAAGTATCAGAGGTATGAGAACGTGTGAACCTCGCAAGAAAGCCTCTAATGCAGAACCCAACGATTCCAATGAAAGCAGGTGTTCCGAACAGCCCCACCACTTCCCCACCAACAGCTTTCACCTCAGGTGCTTAAACCATACCTGTATCCCAGCGCCAGGGTGGCTGTTCACCTCAGATTATACAAGAACCCAATCCAACATATTTTTCAAGTGGTGAACTGCCCTGGGAGTCCCCAGGACTTCACAATCCTCTCACAGGAGTGCTGCAGGGATGGATCTTCTGAGCCAGACACAAGGTGTTCGGATGCCCTTGGAGTAGGACTCTACAAGTACCAAACAGCTCCATCATTAGGTTGCCTGCTTGATGAGCTGTTGGAGAACACAGGGCTGATGGCTGAGTGCAGAGCAGCCGCTCAGCTGAATATGACTCAGTGGTCATCGCCAGGCACGGTACAGGATGGCTAAGGCAGCAACAGAACTACCTGAAAAAAGAAGAAATAATTGGCTACTAAGTTAAAAACAGTATGGGAAATGAGTTTGCATGTTTCCGTTTAATAAAAGCTTCACCTGTCAGCAGTAACCCAAGCATTTCCTCCCTTAGGAATCCCAACCCTGTCACTTAAACATTTATACAACAAAGGAAAGGGCATGAACAAGCTAAATTTTCTAAAACGAGCTGTCACTGTGAATTACCTATATATAAATCCTTTACAGGGAGGCCACCACTCCCACTACAGGGTCTATTAATCAGACCAGCCCAGCACCCAACCTGGAAGTTCACATGAACCTCATCTTTCTGTGTAAGTCCCTCAGACAAGGGGAAGTGCAGTACATCTGTCAGACTGTGAGTACGGACCAAACCCTTTACTGAACTGGAAGCTGTATTTGACAGTAAAGGGGGAGTCTCCTGCTGAAGCTACGCTGCAGTAAGAGGTACCCCAGAGCAGACCAACATCAAGTGTAGTTGCTTTACCCAGAATCCTGGGTATAGCAAGTACCTTGGAGAACTGTGTTGAGCTATCAATCTGGGAACTATTTCTTTGCACTGAACGGTGTCTCAGATGAGGCACAACCAGTTCTCATCTCTGGCCTGTCTACAGGAACTCTGGCTCACTGCTGAACTAGATCACATGAAAGGACAACAGTTAGTTAAAAAACGAGTTGTCCTTGTCTCTGACGAGTTACGTGCTGCAAGATGCATTCTTTGTGGTATCCATTGGCATTTCTCTTCGTGTTCCTTTTCACTATGTGCATTTACTGGCACACAGCAAAATTCATCTTCTGTGAAGGACAGGAGCTTGTGCCTAAAGCTCTGGTATTGGGCACTGGACCCTGACAGGCTGCAGCAGTGATCTATGCATCCTTGCAGAGCTTACAGCAGCAGGCATCCCCAACCCCACCTCACCCAGCAGCTAACTGGGGACTTTGCCAGGGCTGCCCAAAGTTACCCTCAAACCCCTTCAGGCTGGGCAAAAAAGATCCCTTTTTCCAATTCCCTTCTGTTCCCTCTTGATTTAGAATACCAGTACACGTTGTTGCCACTGGAGGGCATCACACGAAGCCCTTTCACAAGGCTGCACTGGCTACCAGCCAGGTTTACACAAACCGTCTATGGCTAAACAGATAGAGCTTCCAAACCAGTTACCATGATCCTTCAGCACTCCAGTGTCCCTCCTCACCCAGTCCTGGAGCCGGGAACAAAGGGACCCACGGGCCTGTGAGCAAAACCACACAGGTCAAACAATGTCAAAAGCACAAATACACCAACAGGCAACACAACAGCCCTGAAAGATAGTTCAGTGTGTTTGATTCAAACCAAACACACCCACCATTTTCTAGAGAAACATTTGACTTTTAACTTACTCCCTCTAATTGCCATTAAAACCTTGTAGGTAGAGGAAGTAGGTCCTGACTTTATCTCACAGGCAGGCCTTGTTCTTCCACCATTTAATTTAGGAGGATAGTATCAGTGAAGTCAATATAATGTCACTGGCTCCACTTTCTTAGTCCTCCAGATGTATCTCTGTAAGAAACTCCTTGGAAGTCTCAGGAACTGACTGTGCTCTCCTGAAGGAGACTTCAGAGCCTAACCACCCAGCCTGCCTTCAGGGCCTGGAAGGCCTATCCTGCCCTCAAAACTCAGCCATGCCTTTTTTAACTGAGGGCTTCTGTTTTCCAACAGTACCCCGTATTACTCATTAGCAATGCAGAGGAAAGCAGCCAGGGACCATGCAAAGGTGAGGCTCTGCTTTCCATTCGGCTCAGCACCTGGACTCCACTGACTCCCCGCACAGCCCAAAGGCACAACATTTCTCTCTGTGGTATTTATGCTGGTGTTCTCAATGGCCACTATATATTGGGCCCAAGCTTATTTAAACCTCTCCCAAGCAGATTTATGTTTTAGGCTTTACATATGCGAGCAATATCGAGGCCACGATCTGCTTCGTAAATTGGCCGTAAGGGGCTGCACTCTCTGCCGAGAGGGTGCTTATCCCACAGCTGGAGCTGAATAAAAGTGTTTTGCTTTGTTTTGCTTTTCTCTGCAGACGCAAAGCAGGGGCTTAAACACAGCACCAGAAAGGCTGCAGCAGCGAGGAGGGGGGGGTCTCATACAAATCCTCCTCAGGCAGCCGGGCCCGGCAGCCATGGCAAGGGGCCGGGCAGCGCTTACCTGCCTCTCCCGCCAGCCCCGGCAGGGTAACGGCCGCAGGGGTTTCCACAGAAGATACACATCACGGCGGCAGATCCTGCAAGGCGATACACGAGTAATGAAGAAAGAAGCAAACAGAGCCGCGCACCCCAGGTAATCCCCCTCACCCCCGGCC
>JAHREE010000547.1:3569999-3706631 GCA_033628505.1 Tringa tobata | reverse complement strand
CTCGACACGGGCCCTCCGCCCTCAGGAAATGGCGGCGGCGTGAGGTGATTCTTGGTTTGCTGGGCTGCCCCAAAAGCAGCCTGTAGAGTCACTCTACCTTGTGATATTTCGTAGCCGGTTGGATACACTTAAGTTTTCTCTCAGTCTCTAAACACAGTTCCTTACGTTCCGTCCTCGGGGTTGGAAAGAGCACGGTCAGTTAAATGCCTCACTCCTGATTCCTCAAGGCCTCCCAGGAATCCCACCATAAGAGGGGAAACTGGGGAGCGGATGGTTGCTAAGGCTCAGCGCAGGGGCGGCTGTTACAGATAGGGAACAGGCTGCTGGGCTTCATTCATAACTTTTTATTCTTGCACAAGGCAAAGAAATAGCCAGAGGTAAAAAGCAGTAGCCGTAAACCACCTCTCCGAATTCTGGAGGTAACAAAGCTCTGCTTGGCCTCAGCAAAAGAAAAACAAAATTGCTCATCAGACTCCTCTTCCAAGCAAAGTAAACACTTTGCCCCCTGCCCTTGAAATGGCTTATCAAAGAGCAATATCTCATCAAAGCCTCTTTCAAACCTGGGCTAACTACTGTTTGTGCTATTATTAACTGTAGCCAATTTGGAAAGGGGAGGTAGGGGGCTTTGATTCCTCTGACATAAAAGCTTTAAAGAAGAGAAAGAAGTCATAGTATCGACCTGTGATGCTATGGCATACAGATAAAAGTCTAGCTGTCATTTTCGCCTGCAGAGCCTCACCGTGACTTCAATGGCCCGACTTTGGGGTAGTTCAAGCCTGATTTATGAACTGCAGTTTTAGCCCTTGGGTCCCACAGAGCATGACTTTTCCTCCTCTCCAACACCCCACAAAGGCAGGGAGAAGAAGTCACGTCGCTTCCCGTACATGGAAGCACGTGGTCTACGGTGATGATTTATTAAGCCCAAAATTTCTGAGCATGCCCACAGAGATCACTTGTATTGACAGACAGGAAAGGACACTTAAGAAGCAGTCTGACTTCTCACAGCCTGTCAGACATAAAAGAAAGCCTTTGTTCCTGGTGGAGAATTTAAAATTCAGCATCATCATTGTTACAACCTGTTCTCTTGCTCTGCATTCCTCTGTGCATTAACCCTAGAGTTAATATCTGTCTCTTAAAAAGAGTTAAATAAGCCAAAAGGTCAAAGGATAGACAGACAAAAATACAAATACACAGGCAAAGATCTGTTTAAATTGGAAATTTATGTTACTTTTTTCTTTTGCTGCATATGGAAAAGCACCAGTATCAAACTGAAGAAAATCTAAGCTCAGGGAGCAGCTGATCAGAAGAGGTGGGAATAGGTCTCAGTCACGGCACTGTGGCATTTCAGATATAGACTATAATAATGTGACCGTGTATTTGCAACCAGCCTGGGGGCAGACTTCCCTCAGAGAGCCAAAATGGTCCAAGAGGTGGATCTATGGGTAAAAATAACACCTAAGAGGTAGATCAGGAACTAAACTAAGCCAATGAAAGTGAAGTATAACTTCACTAAAATCAGTGTGTTGGGAAGGTTTTTTACTTGAAAGTCCTGAGGTGGGGCTACTGGTAGGCAGATATTTCTCTGTGGGATGCTAAGTGGGAAAAAAATCCCCCAAAGTCCCTTTTTTTCAGACCACTTTTAGAAACTATCGACTCTTGTTACAACAAAAGCAACACAAATACCACTTTGCTAATACATACCGAGCCAGAGTTAAACATGTCACTGATATTTACTTAACAAATATTGTTAGGTATGTACTCTGATGTGGTTCAAAGAACACTTGTTTATTTAAAACAGCTTATTTTAAAACAAGGGGGTTTGTTTTCTTTCTTTTTTGTTCCTGGCGTGATAGAGCAGCTAAAACTTTCTGCTTTCTGACCTTGGCTTGTCAGAGGTTTGTCATAACAGGGGACAGCATATTTGCACTGAGTCTGCCAGCACGGATTTTCATGGGTGAGAGAGGCAGCTCACTTTTAGGGCTGGGTTGTGGGGAGAAGAATTTCATTCTGCTCTCACGATGTCCTGAAAATTCTATTCATGCAACTTATTTCTCCCTAACTATCCCCAAAAGCTGCCTCTGATGTTATGCATGCCATTCCCAGCCCAGCCTCGGTGGGGTGGCTGGGCACCTTGCCTGTTTCTTAGCACTTACATTCATGCTTTATCATTGCAGTCTTTCTTACTTACGGTAAACAGCGTCTGAAATAGCCGGCACCACCCACTGCTGGGGACAGGCGCTGGGACTCGGTGTGCACAGCCGATGGCATTCGGCACTCCCGCGAGTCTCACCGAGGTCAGGACAAAGTGGCAAGGGGGGACAGATTTCTGGCTTCTCAGGAGCTCTGACCAGCATCCCTGTAAAGCAGCAGTGACAAACCGTGATGAAAGCACTTGCTTTCTAAATTTCTCTTTCCACTGGTTTTGAAAGTCAGGATGGTTCAACCCAGGGCCTGGCACGCCCCAAGGTTTCCCGCGAGGAGGACACTGACAAGCCACTGAGCTTCCCTGCAACTTGTTTTACCCACCTGCAAAAGGGCTCTCTGGGTCTCCTTGTAAAGCACTTGGGGATCCATAAAGGAAAAGATTCATTTTCTGTAAAGGAAAATATTACATGCAAAGTAACATCTTTTTTCTTTTAGACAGAAAGGGACAGTTCTTGCTGGAGGTGCGAAGCAATATTCCTCACACATTCCACACTGCAAATACCAAGGGAATCTCATCAAACATACTCCATTTCATCTTTAGGCTGAAGACAAAGCTGTACCTCCTCCTGAGGAACTAGGGAGCTGCAGGATGACTAGGATGACGTCATTCTACCGGGTTATAAAACATGCTGCACGCTGAACTTGGCGCTCAGCGTGCTCAGGTTAAGCTAAGAGCTAATGTAATGAACTCTGGGGAAGGATTTACATCAAATACCACTCTGGAATATTAAAAACAGACAGGACCAACTTCTCACTTGAATAATTACACTCTGGCTAAATTCCTCCTTTCATTTCAAAACCAGGCAATCACATTTTCACGTCCTCTCTAAAACTGTGTGTATTGCTGTGCTATTTCACTACCTCAAGAGAAATGTATGTGATTAAAGGATGAAGTAACTTCTGTTAATTACCGTGGGCTGAACTAGGATTAGTTTTAGCTCTCGCAGTGACTCTTGCCACTCGAGGGGGGGAGCAAGCAAACCAAGAAGAGATTCAAATTTCAACAAGTGTCCACAGCTGCTTGTCTTTGCTAACATAACCTCAGAGGCAGAGGTGCCTTCGAACACTCCTGAACTTCAATTTGCATATAGGAGTACAAAGACCTTACATACATATTCACACTGCACACAGTAGCAATGCAGTGCTCACAAGCTGTTTAACTCTGTATTCTCCTTCTGTCTGTAGATACCAGTGTATGGCTTTCAGCTGTTACAGGGTATTTTTCCAGGCTTGCTTTAACTGGAATCAGAAAAAGAAGATTTTCTTGTGGTAAAAGTTGTTGTAAACAGCAAGAGCTAGTTTAAAAGGCAGGATTTTGCCCCAGTGTTATGGCTGTGCATTTGAGGGAGATCCACAGCCAGTGTTATTTAAGGGAAGGACTCCTAGCAAACAGGATCAGAACAAAAATAGAAGACAGAGAAGCTGAGAGGGAAAAAGTGGAACAGCAGAAGACCAGAAGACCTCTTCCTGGCCTGAGAAAGACTTACTGCTAAACTACACGCAGGGCTTGAAGGTCCAGGACTTCAAAGGTGTTTAGAAGCCTCAAATCCATTCTGCTTAGTGGCTCTGGGTCCTCTGGCCATTTCCAACTCAGTTGCCCTACTTATTAAAGAGGATGCTAACATACAGCTTCACAGGGTTTGCAAGGCTAAGTTCACTGAGGTTTGCGTGGGAAGTATGAGAGGACATTCTTAAAGATGTTAAACAGGGGGAAAAAAGGGAAACATGAGACACTTTGCCCTAGTAACATTCAAAGCAGGCATCAAAAGAAAGCATTCGGTGGAGTTACAACACAGAAGCCCTTTGCCCACAGAACCATAGCTTCAGCAGAGCAAAAAATATCTGAGGCACCTGGACATCCCCTTTGTTCTGAACCAGCAGTACAGGCTGCACAGGGACATAGCAGTAATTTAAAAGCTCGTTTTCTGCATCCAAACATCATGTCAGGATGAAATGCAATTCGTCCTGCTATCATTTAACGAGCACCCCTGGGACCACTGTACCTTGGAGGCATGATGTCTCACGTCAGCAGAGAGATTATTTGTTTTGAAGCTTGTGAATAGCTCTGAGACTTCATTTCAAAGTGCTCAATGCAGAGTCATGACTCAAACCCTTCTGGTCTCACAGAAGGGCACAATTGACTACAGTTTCCCAGCGCCGTTTCCAAGCATCCTATAAGGGATTAGTAGATATTTAATTTTATTATTCTTTCTTCTCTTTTATTTAGGAATGGCTTTGTCATAGCTTCAGTTCCTTCATGTTGATGACACATTTTCTTCAGTGTCATATCAATGATATCTCTACTGAGACAAGCAGAGACAGCCACAGCAAAAAGCACTGCAACAAAAATACGGCATTCATTCCATTTCAGGTGATTTTTAATTTATATATAGCCATTGGGAAAACCGTAGTATGAAAGCCATCTTCAGACCTGTGACAAGGTAGCTGTACACAACGCTTCTCTGGTTTCTCCTCTTGTAAGAATAAGCAATTATTACCCAGAATTTTATACCTATCCCTTGAAGGGACTAAAGTATTCATCCAGGGCAATTTGCTGAGAAGACAACATTTTCTTACCAGATCATGATAGTTCATACTCACCTGGAAGCAACTAAAGTGATAGCCAGGTTTAGCAGCAGTATTTCCTGCTCGAAAATATGCAGCATGGAAAATAGAGCAAATCATTCTGAATTGGTCATTTAATGCTGAATTACTGAACCTTACTCAGTTTTAAAACACAAAGCTTTAAGATTAAAACCCTGGAGGTGCATAAAGGACCTCTCTTTCATCATGTCTACATTGGAATTTGCTCTTGTGTTAGCATTAAAGCAAGAACAAATGAGAAGTGTAGACTCTGCATAAGACTGCTAGCCTGTCTGAAATGGGGAATAATTTCAATCCTACTTTCAGTTTATTCCAGTGGGGAAGGACCATCAGTAAAGCCATGGTTTCTGTGCCAACCAGAGCTCCATCACTGACAGTTCAAAATGCACAGCCAGAAGATACTGAAGGGTTCAGAGCAAGAGCATGTGATGTTGGCATGTAATCTTGGAGAAGAAAAGGAGATCCAGAATGGCTGAGGAATTTGCAATGGGATCCAAAGACATTTGGATACTGGAGTGATGAATGTCACGTCAGAACTGTTACTGCTCCACTGCTACATGGGCAGCAGCCTGGAATCAGCCCCACTGAGCCCCCAAAGCCTCACACTGCACAGAAGGGTGCTGTAGTTGTAGAGGGAAGCTCAGTGGGAAGAGGTCTTCGGTGAGGATCAGGCATGGTGGTTCCAGACTTTGATTATAATCTGTTCCTGGCAACAGTGAAATTCAGATGGACAATAGAATGATCAGAGCTGCAGTCAGTGGCTGTGAATCAGTGTTTTACATTAAGTGAAATTATTGTACACAAATATGAACATAAATCTGGCTGATGCAGAGGGTTGATTAGCACAGCTCTACACTCCAAGTAATGGCATTAAAGATGCAGTGTGAATTTCAGGGAATTAATCATATTGATCACATCTTTTCAATGATAATGCATCCGGCATTTTTATAGTGGATTAAATTAACTGTTTTTACCATTCATTAATAAATCCCAGAATATTAACTATGCTTATGAAGAAATATTTTACCCCCTTCCTGCAGACATTCTCTGGACCCATATGCTGCTGCTTGTCCTCTCCTATCCTTTCTGCAGCAGGTAAGTGGAGGAAATATTGATGGTGTGATGCTGTTTCCCTTTAATGGAGCCAGAGTAGCTTTTCCTTGAACTAGGCACAGGAGCCTGCTGCAATAGAAGAGATTAACACCAGGTGGCAAATTACAGCTGATAACAATGTAATATTGCCAGGAAAACAACGTATCTGGCAGCCAACTCTCCCTCTCTTTCTATGTTCCCTTTGAAAATAGGATACTTGATTTTTTCAGTCTTCAGTGGAAATATATCTGCTCCTTCAGTATCAATTGCAGAGTCCCTAGAAGATCAACAAGGATCCCATGCTCTTTGTCCTGCTATTATCACGGAGGCAGTGGGATGGCAGGATCTGTGCCCCACCGGCTTAGGCAATACACATGCATTGATGGAATTTTGTAATGGAAATTACAAAAGGGAATTCCCCGGCCCAACAGCATATAACCCAAATACTACATAGGAAGGGAGAGCACAAAAGCAGGGTCAGGGCAGTGGTGGCAAAAGACATGATGCAAACAGGAACAGTAGTGAGCTACAAGTGGTGGCTCATGAGTCTCATCAGTTTGGAGATGAAGGAGGAACACAGGAAGAGGTAACAACTAGGGAGGTCACCAGTTCCTTTCTTACCTGCTTCAAGGCTCCTACTGCTGCAGTCCCTGAATTGCTCCATCATCCACCTCTTCCTGCATCTCCAGGAATGGTTCAAAAAGTCTCTAAAGTCAACTGCCTCTGCATTGAGAACAGCCAGCAATTCTTTCAGTGCTTTTGGAGTGACGTTCTGCCTACCAGGAGGGCTGGCAAGATACTCTTCAAGTCCTTCAGTGGAATAAGCGTGGCTCTGCTTTTAGCTGTGAAAAGACTTGTTCAAGGGCACACGAGGGTTCAATGGGCTTGCCAAGGTGAGGCCACAAACACAGGTATGGGGCTTGCCAGCCACATACCACCTTTCATCACCCTTATGCCAGTCCAACCCCCTCAACTCTTCCCTTCCCCAGACAGCAAGTATCTTAGTTATTTTTAAAAGATTTTCATGTATCTGTTAGTCTGCAAACTACAAAGTAAATACACATTTCAAATGAAATGGCTAGGACTTTGACACTTCTTAAAATATACATTTTATTATTTTCTGGTGTTTGCTATGAAGGTTTCATTTAAATTGTGAAGGTACACAGCCTTTACAAACTTGTTGAGTTAAAGGTTTTTGTTGGTGGTTTTATGTTCTGTTTCTTTCACGGCAGAGGAAAATACATAGGCTATAAAATGTTGAAATTCATTAGATGTTTAGTATTACCTCTTCATATATGCTGTGGAATGCTTTGTAGAAATACTATATAAAATAAGGCAGAGTTTGATAGGGAATTCAGTCATAAAATTTCATGGGAGAAACAAAAGGTTCTACGAGTTCTGTGCCAAATTCCTGCCCCATGGTGGCAACAGGACATGTGGCCTACAGAAGCCCCCCTCCCCAGCGGCGCTCTCAGGGGACCCAAGTCCTTGTGATGGAGGCTGCGACCTCAGGTCAGACGTGGCGACCTGCTGAATTTAACATATTATTTATTTTTGTAGCCAAGGGAAGATCAGGTGGTCATCACTGGTTTGTGGGGGATCTACTGCAGTTCTGGTGCTCAGACAGTATACGTTTCTTGTTTATTCTACTATTCTCAAGTGAGGCCTTTTCAATAAAACTTATTTTAATTAACATAAATCAGACAATATTTAAACATACACATCTATCCTTACAGTGCAATAAAAATGTATCATTGTATAGTATTTTGTATTTGCATTATGAAAATAAAAGGTCTGTACATCAATTAAATGTATATTAATGAGTATGAATCATGTAAATTTGTAATGCATCTAAAGTTGGCTTTGGCTTTTAAGTATTTATAAATTCATAGAAAATATTGAACATCTAACAAAATAAATAAAACATATCATTTTAATCATAGATGCTAACGATCAACCTCAAAAATTCTTGTGTTATTTTTTACATTTGCTACTAAATTTCTTAAGGAGAACTCACTTTCAGTAGTGCTCAGAAGTGAATGATTGCACCTTCTGTGATGTGAAAAAATAGAGTACATCTATTTTTCATAGATCAAAAATTCCTTCATAGAGAGTTGCATTTTAAATGTCTGATTGTTCTACGTAACTGTCTTAAGTGCTTATAAAAAGCATGTTGCTTTCTCAAAAGCTGTGAGTCTCTATTAATAGATACTTCTTTTTCACTTGCAGGATTGAGGATTAAGCAAAATCTTCTAGTGAATGTCCTTTTTATGAGGATTCTTCAAGGTCTTCCAGCTTCACATACTGGTATGAAGATATCACAAAACTATGTTCACTAATAAACCCTCTTCAGTATAAGTACTGCAGCAATCCAGTGTAATTCCACTTGATGGGCTTATTTCGTTGGAGTCCACACACAGTATTTTGTGGAAGTCAACTGCTGACCTCATGTTCTCTTGAATTTGAAAGTTCCCCAAGCGCATGGGCTAGCCTTACTGTAATACTGAAGAGACCAAAACAAATCTGAAATCACATGAATAGAAGGGAGCTTGAATAAATATGCATCTGGTTAGTAAATTACACACCATGGTCTAATTGCTATTCTGGTGGTGGTCGAAGGCTCCGCAGCTTCCTTTCATCTAGTCCTTTCCAGTATTTAAAGTTATTATCCAGATGCTGCATCAAATTTGGCAGGTCTGCAAATGCTAGGGAAGAAAGGGCAGAGTGTATTTAGTTTGCAGAATTGAAACAGTCACATGATTCTGTCTGCTTTAATATCACTTGAAATGTCTGGGCAACTGTGTTAAGTAGGAAAGCTTAAATCTGTCATAGTGATACTTGAAATGGTTTTGGCTGTATAGCTCTCGTCACTCATGAATCACTCAGGCCACTCAGAACAGTTCTGTAAGCCTACTTAATACCGGTATTGCAAGTCCCAGCAAAGGGAACCAGTTTTCCAGGAGGGGCATAGCTAATTATGCTTGTAATTATTCTACTTCATCAAATCTCAGTCACATGTCATGATCTGGCATTCACTGGCATTCAGGAGAGTCACATTTCTGACCACTTTTACCACAGAGACAGCACTTGGAAGGAAATAGCTGCTCCCCCAAGCAGTTTCCAGACTGTGGAAATTTGTCTTGAAGAATAACTGATATTAACATGGACAAAATGACTGTGCCCAAAGTGCTATCAAGGAGAATATGTTCCATTCCCCATTTACAGAGAAGCAAGTTTAAAATGAAGAAAGTTAAACATTGTCTGAATCTAATATATTAAAGGGAAACCACGAGAATGGCTTGTAGCAGTGTCAAAATACTTCTGAGCAATAATGAAGTTATTAAGCTTACTTGAACTGCAGAAATCTTCCCTTTTCTCCCCCTTTACTTTAGGAGCCATAAGAAAGCAATTTTATATCACAGTAGTTTCAAATGTTCACAAAATTATTGTCAAGAAATATAGCAGAGTTTTGCTTACCATCCCACGCATCAAACATATCAGTGATGAAGTAATCGATGAATGATATTTGGGATTTGGGGATGCTGCAAGTATTTCTGTCAAAAACAGGCATCACGACAGGTAAACCTTGCCTCTTTTCTTCATCAGTCTGCAAAAAACGCTCTTGTGATTATTCATCTAAGACACATTTTGTTAATGGGCTTCTTTTAGCAGCAGATTGTTTGGCACTGACTAAAGCATACAACTGCTAAATAAACAGAGGAAGGTGAATAAATCTGAAGAAGCAGCAATTTAATCTTAAGCACCTAGTTGTCTAGGCTTCAGCCAAACCACCAGCGAATAGTGCCTTCCAGTGTTTCCCACAAAGCGATACATTCCCTTTTGCACCTGCACACAAAGCTGGCCCTAAGTAACTTCACACCTTACTGGTAAAGTTCTGACTGCTTCAGAGCGAAAGGATGCTCAGCCATTATCAACCTCTGACGGAAGCGACATTCTGTACAGCCCAGAGATGGCAAAGCATATTTTAATCCCTTTTTCCCCCTTGAGGTACCGAGTCCCAGCTGCAGTATTTGGTCTATCATCAGTAATAATGAGTCTGCCTTCTCCCTTTCCCCACCTGCCTAAAACCTTCCTTCATGCTATGGTCCTACAGCATCTCTTGGAGCGAGTGCTCTTCCCATGCTAACACTAGGACCCGATGATCCTATTCCTGAGGCGCAGCCAGCATGTGGGTACACAAAGGCACCCTTCCTCTGCCTCTTGTGATGGGAATGCATTTGCAGGCAAAACTCAAAAAGCCTGGCTCCAAACTGAACAACTTGAAAGCTTAATTTTTCCAAAAACCGCACTGTAGAAGTTGTCAGCATTCATCTGAAGGCATCTAGTCTTGTATCGGCATGAGTAACATCCCATCATTTAAAATAAAAAAGTTGTTATTTTTCACAATACGTAATGCAGCCTTAGATGTCCTGGGACACTGGCAGCGTATGCACACTTCTCTTCCCTTTTAAAGAGATGCTCACCTGGAACCTCAGCAGTGCGTTTGAGCTGCCTTACCTGTGCAAAGTACTCCTCGGAGATACGTCCAGCCCACTCTATGCACTGCTCTATGGGCCGGCAGGGGTTGGAAATGTCAGCACACTTTATCAACATGCGTTTGATAAGGATACGGTTTTCAGGAGATGTGAGAACAGTTTTGATTGACTCTCCATCACCATTATTCTGTAACATTTAAGAATGAAAAACAATCCATTAGCAAGGTCTCTGGGCACTTACTGCAAAGTTTTGTGCCTTGGGAATGCTTTTAGCAGATCCTACAGGGATCAGTTGTGCTACTGGCCTCCATATTTGATGTCCAACCGAATTTACAGGGGGATTATGAACGTTAGCCACAGCTCTGAACTACCACTCAACTCCAGTTTCTGGGTTCAGTAGCTGTCTTTGTGACAGATCTTTTCGGCATCTTTGGGCAAGTCATCTAATCCCTATGCCTTGTCTGCCTCCTGAAAAGTGTGGAGAGGATCCATTCATCACTACAGACATAGTGACGAGCGCTGTGTAGGCAGAAAAATGTAACTCTCTGCTGAAATCCAAGGATTAATGGACTTGCACATTAAGAGTGGAATAGCTGGCTTAAAAAAAAAAAAAAAAAGGACTGACCGGAGATGCATGATCATCCTCTGCACGCAAACCTCATCAGCGTGAGCATCTATCATTCTGACAGCACTGCTCTATTAGGAGAGTCACATCCCACACTGCCTCCCAGGCACGCTCCCCACCCCTTCCACTGGAGCCATGTTAGTCCACCAGTCTCTGACCTGACTGGGAACTGTGCTCTCTGAGAGTTTATCAGTATTAAAGAGATATATTAGAAACATGCTTCCGAACAGCCTCATCTTTCCTCTGCAAGTCTAGGAAAGTTTTCAGCCTACACATGGCTTATATTTGGTTCCCAGGCTGCACATATAAGCACGTCAACAGCACTCTATATTTGGAGCCAGTATATAGCTAATATGAGTAAAGACTTCAATGATCCAGATTAGAAGCTATTTTCTGTGGAGCTCTGATGAAGTAAGTTTCCAAAGGACAGAGATTGAGGATTAAAATATCTTAAAAAAATTACATGTAAGTACAACATTATTGTTTGACCCTTTATGGATAGGTAGGTACAGAAATTTACACCACCCTCTACTCAGAATAGAAATTCTTTGAAGCAAGGAATATATTAGACTTCTCTGGCACCTAACAAGGTCTTGGTCTATGGTCAGATCAGTGAAGAATTAACAGGAATAATAATGATAATAATAATAATAATGGGCCTACAGTATGAAGAGGGGATACAAAGCAGCAGAAACTTTCTGATCCTTTATTAGGACGTATTTTTCAGAAGGAAGTTATTGTGGGGAAAAAAGTTCTTCCTGAAGGAAGGAACTGGCAATAATAAAAAAAATATTATTTGGTAGTATACTGGTTCAGAAACACCAGCTCCACACTTTCTACCAAAGTGAGACTCCCAAACCAATTCTTTTCCCTGACTTTTAGATATGTGGAAGGGAAAATAGAGTGGAAACAAAAGCGAGGTACATACATCTCAGAATTCATGGCAAAATTATGTAAGAGAAAGCCAAAGTAAAGTGATAGAAGCTCCAGAAACATGAGCAGTGTGTACAAATTAAGCATGGGAAATTATCAGAGATCATTCAGTTAAGGGTAGCAGAGAATATCCCAGTAGATAAACCACTAGGAATCAAGAAAGGATGTTCGCTTCCGTGATCTGTTCAAACCAAGGGCACGGTTCTACTTGCTGGATGCGGATGTCTTGGGAATAAAATGTGCTAACTGTGCTTAGTCCCGGCATCCTGCTCAGAGTGCAGGGGTGTCTCTGCATGTCAGATGTTGGCTTCCTGTCATAGGCTTAGGTGACATCATGAAGGGAAGTGGGAGGATAAAGGATGCTGGAGCTGGAAAGGATTTTTTTCAGTTTATGAAACAAAAGAAGAAAGGAAACAAACAGAGCAGCTTCTCAGCATGGCTCTTTGAAAAAATATGTATAAAAATAATAAATAAAAAAAATAAGTGGAACTGTCCCATTTGGAACACACGGTTGGCAGCTCAGCCTGCAAACACTACACTGAGTCACTGCCATGACTGGAAACCAGTCCAGGAAACACACTGCCACTGCAACCAGATATACAACCAGACTCGAAAGAGGATCTGCCAGTGTTGTTCTGCTAGTAACGAGCACAGCAAACGACTGGGTTTACCCACTCACATATTACACGCCTTTTAATAGGAACCTCCTGAACTGAAAAACTCCCAACCAAAAGAAGAGAAACACTTTGCTTCTTGTTTTCAATAAAAACTATATAATCTTTGTCTGTCTTCCCATCCTTGGGCAGAATTTGCTGTGAACCACAAACGTCTTGTGGGACAGATTATTTCCCTGCACCTCTGGGGGCTCAAGGGCAGAATTAAATTTTTGTTTGCTTTCTATATGTCACTGTATTTTTACTGTTTGACTGTACAGGTCCAAGCCCCATTCTTCAGCAGCAACAGCTATTCAGCTCTCCATAACAGGCAAGAAGAGGAGTTTGGCTCTTTGGATGGATTCTGATTCTTGGGGCTGCGAGGAGGGGCTCTGCACACCAAGCCAGGTCAGTACAGAGCCCTCCAGCAGGACCAAGTGCCCTAGAGAGTTACAGACCCCACAATGGCAGCCGGGGCAGGGCACTGCACCCAGCAGCAGCACCTCCATTCTCCGTCTCTGTCCCTCCTGCGCTGAACGCTGCTACACGCATGCAGAGAGGATGCCCAACCGCGTCCCTGCAGACTCTCAAAAGCTATAAAGACAAGACATTTCTCAGGAGTACTGAGAGAACAGATGCTCTAGTGAGCCTGCACGCCAGGCTGCACTGGGGGTGAGCAGGGATGCGGGATGGTAGCACTGGGAAGAGTAAAGGAGCTGCCATCAAGCAGCTCCTTCATCTGCAGACTGTCGTGCATAGACAGCAAAGTGCACTGGTTTTCCTGGCTAGCTCACTTGCTGGCCATCTAACAAGCATTGCTCTCCCTTTTTTACTTCTTGTTTGCTACAGTCAAGGAACTGAGCAGAGAAACATTTAGCTTCACAATTTTCCATCCATTTTTCTGGCTTTACGTTTCCATTAAAATATCCTGAAACAGAAAAATGTCTATCAGACATTCATAAATGTATCAGGCATAAATAAATGTATTAGCGTGTAATTTCTTAAAATTGTTCTAAGCAAAACTGGTTTTGTGGAAAATTCCACAATCATAAATTAATATATATCTATATACATGTATAAAAAAAGTCTACAACGAAACAGCTTGATCATCTACAGCTACGGTTGCAGGCTAGCCTGCAGGCCGACACTTCACATTAAAAGATTTTGTTTAATGCTGTTCATAACTGCCAATTTAAATTGTTCAGTTGAAGTTTCCCCACCAGGTGTCTGCCTCAGGCAAAGATTTTTTTTTCCCCCTGAAAATTGCAGTTAAAATGTTTTGGTGGCTTCTGAATATGAGGTTGGGGGAAATAAGCTCTTTGTGCTGATGTTAAGAATTATTGCCGTTTTTCTTTTTTAATACCCTCACATCGTTATGAGCGAGGACCTGGAATTTAGTTGGAGGGATGATTTGGGGGTAAACCAGTCACCACCCTTGTGAAAATCTGCTGGACGCGTTACAGACTTCGGAGAAAAATGTTGTGGTTTGTGTAGACTCAGTGGGGCTTGCTGGAGCCTGGGAATGAACAGGACTCTCCCTGCAACTGTAATTCTTGGCTGTGCTCGACCAGGCACTGTCCCGGCCCCGGTTTTGTAGCTAAGAACAGGGAGCCTGTCCCTCCTGTATTTGCAGTAAAAAAATACCTGCAGAAAAACATCAGCAGGGAAAAGGAGCTTTTTGCCTGATTTGAATGCAAAAAAAGGTGAAGAGAAGGAGGAGGGTTGCATAAACCCAAGGGAGCTGCGAAGGAGAGATGAGACTGACAAGCAAACAGACCCGGAAAGGGGGGAGGAAGGCTGAAAAAGGAGGGACTTGTTGAGTGAGGAAGGTAGTGCTGAAAAACGGCAGAGGAAGCGAGGCAGAGCTAGTGAGAAGCCAAGGAGCACAACGGTGGGTGAGAAGTGAAAACAGCACCACAAGACAGCGGGCAGGGAAAGGGCTTTGAAGTCAGAGCAGAGTCAGAGAAAAACAGAATCTGATGATACAATTAAAATCTGACTGCATCATAACGTGCATGTAAACAGAGTCATTTGGTTGAAAAGCTGGTAGTAATCCTGTCACTTGGTAAACTCTGACAACAACTTTACAATTTAAGCCTTTTTTTTCACCATCCTTTCTTTATTTGTAATAGGTAGGAGACAGACTGTGCTAAGCCTTTGTTATCCCTTATCTATTAAATGATCAATCTAAGGACAAATGTGTGCACAAACTAGTTCTGGTCTTCTCTAGGCTCTGGTAGCAGTGAACAGGCACTTGTAATGAGTGTAGGTAAGTCCTGGGCAATGAACTTCATAATTACCCAGGGACTGATACAGCACCCACAAAAATCAACAGTATTAGTCTCTGTGACTTTAAGCCACATTCTGCACCGTGGGGCTGTCTGGGAAAAATACTTCATAGCCACAGACTTAACAGCCTTTCTCTTAGTTTAGACAGTAAAACCAGTATCCTACTGGGACTTTGGCTTCACATTCACATAGTTCTCATTAGCATCGCTGGGTGCCAAGAACAAAGCTAATTCTAGCATATACTCCTGTGGACAAAGGTACTCTCCTCCAATTAAGCTCTGATCTGCTTCTGATGGGTGAAGGAACAAGACCTGTTCCTCTCCCACCTTCAGACAATAAAAAGACTTCCCTCCTTCCCTGCCCCATTACACACACCAGTCATAAATGTGGCTTTCTAAAAAACATGGTAAGAAAACACAGAAAACCATTACAGCTCCTGCAGGACGTTGCCACCAATGCAAACTTTATTATAACTGTTTCTGAAAATCTTCTTTTTGCAAAAACCATTCCAACAAAATTATACACTGCTCTTACTGGCAGAAAAACCTGCTGGTTGAAGCTGTTATTGAAACTGGTGTGGTTTTTCAGAATGAGTTTTAACAGGCAATTTCATTGTGTCCATGGGGTTCCAGATGGCTATTGATTATGTCTATATGATACATAATGCCACCATCATCTATTTTAAAGATTAAAAAAGAGTGTAGACAGAAAACCCATGAGTGCTGCCAGGCAGCACTGAAGGCCCTCATTTCCAGAGAATGTGCCATATGGCAGTCGATATACCTGCCCTTACACTACACCCCCAGCGCTGCCCATCGGGAGGGAGGGAGTAATTCAGCTTCTGTTCTGAGGCAAATCTTGGCCCCTTTGCAGAAACTGCCAGCAGCAATGCCAGGTCTGCCATGAGCGCTCTCTCCATGGGAGTGACTGGGTTCATCAAAATGGCATTTTTAACAGGAAAATATACAACTCGAGTTTCTGATCCCAAGTAAAACATCACAGCCCTGCAAGATCCCTGCAAGGATCCAAGTGAGTTCGACTCATCCTCAAAATGCGTGATGACCACACTAAGCAGAAGGGCATTCAGACCCAGAGGTGAAAGACACATTTCTAGTCTCTCTTTCTCCACGTTTCTGATGAACTTTCTCAGAACACCATTTGGTGGGATTTCCTACTGCCAAGACTTCCCATCCCTGCCTAGTCATTTGAAAGAGGATTTGCAGTGTTGCTTACCCCATTTTCTTCTAGCGCTGCCAAGGGTTTATTAATGCTGTTGACAAACTTGTTGACATGCTCAAAGTGCTTTGTCATTTCTGTTGCTAAGACCATGTCAATAATGGCTTGGCGAAGGGTTCGATACTCATTCCTGTTTAAAGAAGGAAACAATTAAGAATGCTGGCTAGTTCACAAAGGGCTGCTTGCTAAAACAAGTCTAACAAAAATGCTACAGACCATTTCCGTTGAAGAGAGGTGCTGGTGAAAGAAAGAACAGTAATAAAGGCTTGGACAGCTGTGTCTATGCTAGATGAAGAACCGTTTAGTGTGCACAGACATACGTGCTACAGGCATGACTGATCTCTGGGAGAAACAGAGCAAGAGCTGGTCAGAAGTGGAGGGCTGCCAGGACCTGCCACACCGGCACGTTCCCAAGGCTTTTAGGACAGACACTCGGCAATGGCTCATAGTCCAGCCAAGTTTTCAGCAATACTTTTCTGCTGTACCTCGAGAGGGCTAAGGCAATGGTCACATCCTCACCCTAAATGCCTTTCTAGGGCTGTAAGAACAACAGTTCCTTCACTGTCCTTCCCATTGCAACAAGGCATTTCATTTTTGACTGATGCTCTGTGCCTCTTCCTATCCGTGTTCTACCCAGCAAACATCTACCTACTCAGCCATAGCTTGTCCTCTACATCCAATGATACAAAATTATTCTTCTAGACTTGCTGACATTAGGATTTATATTAAGTTCCTTAGATAGGGTCTGCCTTTTTATCCACAGGAGGAACTGAGACCATGGGATTAGTCCTAAGTCTGTGCAGGACAGGCAGAAGCACTCTACTGTTTTAGAAGCAAACCTCCACAAGGGCTACAGATGGTTATCCACATGGCACTGCCTTCCTCTAGGATGCTTGTTTGCGTTATCTTATGTTACACAGAAGAAAGTGAGAGATGTCAGTGGGCAGACAAGGACCCTGGGTTTTAAGCTTACCTCTCCATGTTTTTAAATATATTGCATTTGTCATCCCGGGTGGTGAGCTGGAAAGCCAGGGCAGCATGATGGCTCTCCAGCACTGCGGTGTCGTTGTAGAGAATTGCTAGCTCACTGCCAGCATTGCACAGGAAAGAATTTGTTCTTCCTGGGTGATCCACATCATGGACTGTGGCAGCAATGAGTGCGGCAACCTCGTCAATCGGATCCAGAGTTTGCTGAAAATAGAAGGATGCTTAGTTTTCCTGGCAGACTCATTAGAAACCCTACTCTGTCTATAAGATTAAGCCAAGTTGCTGAGGAATAAAAGCCAGAACTCTGCAGATCACTAAGGGTCAGATGTTCTAGACAGAGCAATGGAAAATTCATTATAAGTTTCAATGAACACTGCATGATTTTTTTGGCCATTTTGTGCCTCCTGAATTTTGCCTTAGCCACACCTTTGACAAAACACATCAAATTAACCAAACACAAAGTAATACATTAGTTTGTGTTTTCTAACACAGAAACCACTTTCACTCGGAGTTAAGGTATTTCGCTTGGAAAAAAGACCAGTACTGGTAAAATTCTGTTTCCACCAGACCCCTTCATTTCTTTTGGAAACTTAATGTGTCCTAATCACATTCCACTTACAAACTGTAAACTCAGCCAGCATGTAAGGAATGTTTCCCATATATCTATTTCCACAATAATAGTGTCCTGGGGCTACAGCTAATATGAATTCTGTGAAGAATACTTGATGGTTTACATGCATGGAAAAATTACATGAAACTGTTCTGCACTTTCTGTATCAGATTCTGATTCTCTTAGCATGCTGCACTCCATGCTTTACATCTGCTTCCATTGGCCACTGATTTATGTCTGATTATATCCACTCTATAATGAAATATAAAACTATTTGTGTTTTAAGGTTTTAATACTGTATGAATAGCATAAAGGAGAAAAAGAAGCAAGCGTCTCAGAAATATATTGTATACATTTGGAAACTAGCCCTTATGTGGTGTTTATGCTGGGCTTTTTGTGAAGGATCGCCGATACAAAACAATTATGTTAAAAATTTTAATAAAATGAAAGAGACACAAGAGCAGAAACATTCCCAGTTGAATCTGGGAGCAGGGCAGATAATTTGCATTCCAATTAGCTTGGATTTAAGGTCCAAATTCTCTACTGGCTTTGGCAGTACCAGAATGTAACCAGAATGGTTAGATTTGGTAGGTGAAAAGACTATCCCTACCCTAATCTACACCTCCTGAAATTAATGCAGCGTCTTGACTTTGGTGGAGCTAGGATAGTATTCATTGAGGACTGTCAAGAAGGTCTTGTGGACAACAAGGCTAAGAATAATTTCTACTCTAGGTTCGTAGTTTGCATTGTCTGAAATACTATATGTAGTTAGCTTCTTCCTTCTTTCTTTCAGCTGCTGCTCATGGGATTCTATTTTTGAGCTATAAAGTTAGGAGAGAGATATTTTTAGAGTAAGCTCTCCTCAGAGGAACACACTGACCAGTGCTCAGTCTGGCTGAGAAAGACCTGTGCAGGTGGGAAGTGGCCAGAAACTGGAGAATACTTGACCTGTAGGACCAAGAAGTGTATCTCACACTTATTTCCCAAGTCTGACATAACAAACTTCACAGGCATTTACAGCACTTTTATGCCCGACTTCAGGTCAAGGATTCTAACTTTGTCATCTTAACTCCTGCGGCACAGAAATGGAAATGATTCTGAGAATATTGCTTCAGTTTGGGAGCCAGAAAAGTTTCCCAGGCACGAACCAAGTTCAATTTACTGAGAAGAATCTTCTCAGTTCGAATGTGAGTGGCAGAATCTGGCCCTCTGTATTTGGATTAAATTGAACTCTGGACAACACAAAAGCAGCTGGGCTGTAACTTTGAAACGATAAAGTGAGAATTTCGAACTTTGAATCTGCTCCTTTTTCTGCTGCAACATTTTTTTCTTTTCCTATGCCTACAGAGGAAAACAAATAACATTCTGGAAAAGGAGGCGCCAGTCATGCTTCTGTGGCATTGAAATGAGTCCAGATCTTGTCTGTTTTTCATAGATATTCTTGGGAAGACCAGCTAAACCTCTGGCAAATCAGGGGCTGAAAATATCCAGCGAAGTTCTATTCCCACTTGGCATACAGTATTTGTAAGTCAGCCTCTGGAGAGCACACTAATGAGCTGCAGCTCCAGGTTAAGTGACTTACTACAGTTTTAATGAGCTGTCAGAAGCTTGTTTATAGTCACAAATGTCTCAGCCAGGTGCCCATCACTAGCACAATCCTTAGGCAGACCAATTCAATTTTCTATCCAAAAATGCAACTCAGAAATATGTACTGCCACTCCACCACATACACACAGAAGCACCGTTTTAATTCTCCATCTCCAATCTGGCCTCTAGGCATATGAGAACAAAGGTTGCTCTGATTTATTCTGGCTGTCAGTGGCTCTAATTTGCCAGTGGGTGTTGTGGGACAAGGAACTTTGACAAGTAATCTTTTTCAATACTCTCCTCCAATGCACTCTCTTTAAGCCTCAGGGCATCTCATCCAGTGGGTGATAGAGCTTTGGAAGCACTAAACCTATTTTATGGCCTATATTGTCCTGGGAGTCTTCTGCAAAATTACCATCACAAGGCATAAGAGACGGTGATTTATTACATTAAATCTGTATTTGGCATGTACCATCACAAAAATAATTGTGTCATTAGCTTTCCTATCTCAGAAAGTTTAACTATATGAAGTTTTGTTTTAAAAGGAGGTTTTCTTATTGTCCTCTCAAGAATAGCTCGATTCCCATAGTATTAGTATCCATCCTTCCATATATACTACAACAGAGCTCCTAGAACTCATGTAAAGCAGATGAGTTCTTTTACCTCAGCGTTACTAAAGTGGTTGGCACTAGGTAGACATTTGGCTCTTGGCACCTTTTTTTGAGAGATCTTCCACTGATCACACCTGTTCTTCCCACCTATACTCTACACTGTTTCTTATAAACGTGGACTCACCTTTACTCTTTCTTTAGACAAGAAATAAGCAGTGGCATGTAGTACATCTGCTGAATGAGTGGAATTATGGTAGGAGTTGGAGGAGTGGTAATTAGCTTCAATAACTTGTAACCACGACCTCAGAGTTGATTCTGAACAGTTTAAGAATTCACAGATTCCAAAGCGAGCAAATATTTTGAGACCCAGATAAACCAAAGGCCTGTGGACAAAAAAAAAAAAACCACAAAGTTTTGAGACAAATGAGGTTGAAAGAATATTACATAGCATAAATAGTATGAATCTATATAGCATTTTTAGCCAATGACATCTCAGATTAGTTATGAGGACTTGTTACAGAATTACAGTCCAGATCTGTAGAAATGTTCTCCCTACCCATCACATGCACACACTCAGAATCACGCCTGTCAGTTCTTGACACTCCCCAGCATATTGAAAATGCTCCATATTGCTGCTGTGCTGCATGTAGCAGTTTTTGGGGGCTTAGGGAGTCTACGTTGGGTAAATGTAGACTGCAGTCAAAACAAGATAAATTAGCAAGTACTGAACTGTGCACAAGAGGAGGGAGGTAATCTGGCTGCTGACACAGATTTCTAAACTAGTGTGCTTACAGTAAGATTCCATACATCTATACTATACCTATACAATGCTGCAATCACTAGTCTTTCTGCACTCTAGATCTGCTCCATTTCTTTTATGTCCGTCCTTGCAGGCTTCCATTGCTCATTGACTTTGCATGAAATAGAGGATGAGAGATGGAGGTATTCTGGAAGCCAAGGAGCAGGCCAGAGCATGCCATTTCTAGAAGACTATAAGGGCCAGATGAACTTTCAGGCTAACCCAGTTGGAGACGTGTCTCCAAAAACAGCCAGCATCACTGTATTACAGAACTCTTGCTTCTCCCAGGTCAAACTGCACAATTTAAACCCAAATGACTGGCAGTTGATTGAAAACCATAACATCAGTACAGAATATTTCTAATCTGAAAGCTGTGAAAGTGCAATATGTTTAATAGAGCAAATGAAAAAAAAAATAAAAATCAAGTTTTAGTCCACTAGCCTTTTTTTCAAATCCAGTTAATACCACTATTTTCTTGTCCAATGCATTTTTTGCTTAAGAAGAACAGGTATAGAGGTAAATATTTTCAAATGTGGATTTTTAAAAATAGATCTTAAATCCTTATTTTGGCATCTCGCTTTGATGCTTGATTTCAGATGCAGCAAGCACTCTGATTTCTAGCCGCACCTGATGGGTGAAGTGAGGTCATTTAGAGCTGCTGAGGTCATTTAGAGTTTGGCAAAAATACTCAATAATAGTGTGCCGTATATGAGTATCATAATATACTAAAGTTAAATCCCTCCACGTAGCACTGCCGGGCAAAGGTCTCTCCAGGTTTCTGTGTCAGGGAACCATCATACACTAAAGCTTAGATTTAATGAATTACCTTTACTACCATATGTCTGCTTGGACTTGAAGACAATACTGATAACATATTCATAGTTGTGATTTATTGAAGGTCACTTTAATTCTTTTAATAAATGAATTGCCTTTATTTAAACACGGCAGGAAGCAATCATAATTATAATATCTTTAATAAGAGGACAGGCAACAAAATACTTCCTTTGTCCCCCTGTGTTCTCTCCAAATCAATAAGAACAGAGAAATGTATCTGGTGATCTCATGCATGTTGGCTGGGATAATTAATTCTTAAGTTACTGCAATGTGTGTATTAAATGTTGTAAATCACTGACTGACTACATTTTGAGGTTGTTTTTTTTTAATTACTGGATCTATAGCACTTCATTAGAAATGGAAATGTAGCAAAGCAAAAAAACAACCCTGCAGTAACGGGATATAAATTTCTTCACTTACAATAAAATCACTTTAAAGAAGAATAAAAAACCTGATTTTTTTTCCACTTTTTTTGGCTCATAAAACCGTGTTGCATATATGTTACCTAAATGCCTGATATCTTTCTTAGACATTGTTTTTGAACACCTTTAAAGCTCTTACAAATCTGGGATCTTGATGAGGGCTTAAGATAGTCAACTCATTGCAGGATCTAGCCTCCAAATTAGTGTCTCATAGAAGCTTTAAGCTAAGACAAAGCACGATACATTAAACTAGACCCAAAGGAGAACTTTTGACAGGCATCAGCAAATAAAAACAAGGATTTAAACAGAAAGATCAATTTATAGTCTTAGTTGGAACATTTGCTACTAATGAAGTACAGTCTATCAGGACTGCTTTTGAAAACTTCTGTGATGGAAATTGGTATGCCCTACTTTTTATCAGTAAATATTCTTCAGTAAATCTTATACATAAAATGTACCCTGCCAAGATTTTAGAATAAAGACCTTCCTCTAATCCAGAGAAAGGCAATGGGAATTTGGCTGAAAAGCTGCATTTGAACTGTTAGGAATAAAAATTACCCAACTACATGGAAAGAAAATAAAACATAGTCTGTATCAACTTATCAAATTAAGACCAGTGTGTTGACTCTGTGTGTAGTTGGCCATAATTTGAATTTGAACCCCCACAAGACAACGATTTGATTTGTAGAACTTTTCTATTATTGAGAACAGAAAAGCAAGGCTTTTAAAATGATGATGTTTTGTTATTATACCATATCAAAGATATATAATCTTCACTTACATCCACCGGGAATCTGCAGGAAATACTGTATGATGAAACAGAAGATATTTAATGGGTTCATACACGACTAGAAATGACAATGAGAAAATTTCAAACATTTGACTTTGAAAATAAAACTAATTCCATTCTAAAAGCACAGGTAGAGAAAATAAAGAGCTGATTACAGGATGACATTTAAGTCATTTTTCAGCAACTTCAATTTATGAACTCTTGAGTTTACTGACCTTTTATGGGTGGCAGCCTCAAGTTCAAAGATATCAAAATCCCAGTGTTCTTCATTTTCCATTGCCTGTGTTATCCGTGGGGGTATGTCATTGAGGGAGATTGGAGAGATCAAACTGCCCGCAACCTGATGAGTTTCTGTTGAGGAATATATTTGCAGATCACTGTTAATAACCCTGAGATACGCTTTTACTCAATGTACATGTTTTCTTTTCTATTGTAATGCCTGGCAACTCTCATTTCTATAAAGCTCAGTAATGCCACAGAACAATGCTCATAAATAAAACAAAATCAATCAATGCTTATTAAAAAGAACATCTGAACATTTCCTCTGTTTCTTAAATTTCTTAACATGTTTTAATATCTCTGCCAAAGTAACTGCCAAAGTAAAACTTACGTTTTGCTGACAATATGTATTCATTCCCTGATAATCTTCGTAAACCGTCCTGTTCAATGAAAGTTGAGAGTTAAATGCAGGGTATTGTACAGTCTATAAGATGATGACACCAAATAGTAGCACAATGACTTTAGAGAAGCCTAATCACAGTCATGAACCTGTCACAGTCATCAAAACTGCCTCTCCCTTATTTGTGTGTACATTTATATGTATTGTGTTTACATATAGTTCATAATGGATAAGAAACTGCAAGAGATGGGATACAATAAGAACTTAGATAGGTACAAACTCAAACTTCTCAGATGCAGATGAAGGTCTGGAATTACAGCCTCAGATCCACCTCTTCCTGGAAAAAACAGACACAGGTTCTGGATGTGTGCCACAAACCAGACATGGTACATCTACATGCTTCCCATCAGCAAGCAAAGGTGGGTGGTGGGAGGGGATGAATAGAGACATGCTTCTGCTCTCCTCCCCGGGTATTGGCAGATCAGGTCACCTCAGCAGCGTAAGAATTGAGGGGTAATGGTTTTAAACTTAAAGAGGGGAGATTTAGATCAGATATTGGGAAAAAAATTCTTTACTATGAGGGTGGTGAGACACTGGCACAGGTTTCCCAGAGAAGCCGGGGATGCCTCATCCCTGGAGGTGTTCAAGGTCAGGCTGCTTTGATCAACCTGCTGTAGTGGCAGCTGTCCCTGCCCATGGCAGGGGGGTTGGAACGAGATGGTCTTTAAGGTCTCTTCCAACCCTAACCATTCTGTGATTCTACAATTCTATGATTTGTTGCTGGGATTGCAGAGCAACAAATTACTCTGAGGCTTCCCTTCTGTCAAGAAGAACATATGCTTGTGTACTCTCCAACTCAGTGCCTCCTAGGCTTAATTCTGGCGTGATGCCTAGATGTGCAAACTGAGATGATGGATTAAAACTAACAATGATATATTTAATATTTACTTTTCAGCTCATAATTCTAAATGCTGTGGCCCAAATCCTGCTTGCTCTTTTGATGTATACAGCTGTTAGTTATTGCACATTAATGTTTATGCCATGATGTAAACCAACAGTTATTTAAAAAAAGGAAATCTTTCTGAATGCACCTTACTAACAATGTTATGCACCCAAAGTACAGCAGAAGTGAACGTGGATGCTATATCTAAACATGCAATGTCTGCACTTCAAAGGATTATTACATCTCATTTTTATTTTCACATTTGTAGGTAAATTAGTCTGGAGTTTTGTGATTTAAAAAGAAAGGGAGTAGAACTCTGGCTCAGAGACTCTTCAATAGCACTGTTTTGACAGAAATATTTAGGACACCAGATGCTGTGTATCACTTAGAATCAAAGATTAGTTTTTTAAGAGCTGAAATAGCACGTGTAATTGTATCTGGCAAATCCATCTTTGAACTACAAGTGCCCTTCCCATCATAAATTCTGCTTGAGAGTTCAAATCCAATAACCTACTTCTTGTTCCCCTACTCAGACATAACTTCTGAACATGAAATGGAATAATACGATTCTATTTTCAACAGACCCTTTGCTGGAAAAACGTTTCTCCCAGATAATTTTAAAACTCGTAACATACCATATACCCTCATGCTCTGAAATGGATTTTCTCAGTTTTTCTATTGCTCCATAAAAGTGTCTTTAGTTTTATTTTTAGTAAGGACTTTGTGTTTTGCAATATTGTTACCTACATGTTCGGGGACCATGGACTGCATAAAGTCAGAATACAAATGTATGTAAGAATCAACAATCCACAAAAAGGTGAAAACAGTTGACTTTAGGGACTGCGTGTATTCAGCAGGAGAAAAGATTAACTTAGAGACTCTAATGATTATATGTATCAATATTCTTCCTATATTTTTATAGTTAAGGTAACAATATATTTTGTCTACTGAGTTAGTAAATTCAACCCTATATGAACCATTCGGATCTTCTCCTGGAATTCTTGAAGTCTCTCGTATGTGTCTCCTGATTAGATACTTGCTGTGGTATTTTAAAAGGCAAGAATATATGTAAACTGCTTAAACATTCTGATGGATACTGCAAAGGCATCTTGATAGTTACAGCATGAAATGGTAATAGCCCAGAGACATCTCTGAGAAGCTCACATCTTATGAGCCTTTTAGTATCCAACACATTGCCAAATTTTTTCCTGAGGTGGCCTTTTATATGCAACCTACAAACTAATGGGAACATTTATCCTTAAGGCACAGGTAACATTCATTCCGGTTCATCTCGTTATTACTGGGTTCAATTCTAGCTTTGCTACGTGCCCTTTGTTCAACTTTGGGTACAACGCTTCTTTTCCCAATGCCCCTGTTCCTCCTTTTATAACATAACAACATAATACATGCCTTCTTCAGTCTTTTTCTTGCCTTATTTATTTAAATTATGAGTTATGTGGAGGCATGATTATGCTTAAATATGTGAACATTTATGTTTCCAGCTCAAAGCACTCTGATCTTTCTATGAGTCTCTACGAGTAAAAATATAATCCAAGAAATAGCAACAAAAATACGTATTTTGCATTCTTTTGAAAACATGTCCTTTCTATACACTGAAAAGCCCCCCAAACATGCCATGCTACCCTAATTAAGAAAAAAAAAAAGTGTCTAGCTATCTTTCTTTCTTCCTTTCCCATCTCTAACTTTCTAAACATGAATCATGTTGAAAAAAGAACTGGTTTTCATTTCCATTTCTAGCAAAATTAATGCTTCAAAAGGACTGGTTAATTTTCTTCCCATTTTCAGAGCTACATTATTAATGGAGGTGGGGGGGAATACACCAAAAGAAGCGTGCTGTTTTTCCTCAAAATTTGGCATTGTAGAGGTAAAGCACATATCAGATGATAAAGATCGAGTAACTGGGAAAATCAGGCAGTAGAACATTAATCAACAGCTGTTTGTGGCAGTATGTACTTACTGTCATTAGCCCTCCAACGAGGTCACTTGTATGTGGATCTTCATCTTTTGTCCCCAGTTGTGGAGAGTACAATTCAGTGGTTCTTAAAATCTCCAAAACCCGGTCTAAAGCTTCTGCAACTGGCATGGGACTGCTTTCTTGTGCAGCATTGATGATGTTTATTACCTAGTTTAGCATTAGACGTGTTGTGAATTTAGAAGTGATTTAAGAAAGAACAGAGACACTCATCAATTACTATGGAAAACTCATAGCAAATAAATGAGATCTACAACTTTAATCCACGTGGGGGAGAATCAAAATGAAAGGGATGTTAATAAAACACTGATGTTTGCTCTGGGAACTCTGGGAACAAGATTGTGGTGTTAAAGACAGCAGTCTTATTAATGACTTTTCCATTCAAGGCACAGCCTCAAATTTGAATGGATTTAATATAACCTTCTCCTGTTTGCCTCTCTAAATTTATTAAAGAGCTGATTTTTGCCTAATTCTTGAATGGTTTCAGAAGGCAGTTTGCAATGCATAAGTAAGAAGGAAGAACTCCAGTCCCTCCTTCACATAGGCAAAAGTCCTTAAAAAGGCTGATGCAATGGCTGACCACATGGAGGGGACTCTACTAAGCAGATGTAGGAGAACTTGGTTCAGAGCATCTGCCTTTTTGAAGCTCCGCCAGTGGGCAGGTGGAACTGGGGTAGACATTGCAACAGAGACCAGCACTGCCTTGCTCCTCAGTCTGGTTGCTGTACGGGACCCCTGTGCCCCAATATTTCAGTAGAGCACAGCACAACTGGCAACAGCTAGCAACAGTGCACATTACCTTGGTGATGGGTGCTTCAATAGTCATGGAATGTATCCTGGCCATAGAAGAGTGCCTCCTTTGTGAGCTGCCTGTGTGGAAAACAAAGCAGAGTTTGTGCCCCAATTTCAGCGACAAGGCATGACAGGAGGATCAGCCAAGAAATCTTGATTCATTTTCTGAACTGTTTACCCTGCTGTGCCCTTCAGGGGCAATCTATTGCTGAATGCATACACATGCTTGTTATGCTGGGGACACACAGGTGCAAAGAGATGCTTACTGAGCCACTGATATCCCTGATTAGAGATAAGTAGCTGTAACAGCCTGGTGAAATCATAGCTTTGGTGTTTGTTTTTTTTTTTTATTTTAACTAAGTAAAATATTCAATTAAAAACTCAGTTAAAAGACTACATGGATGAATGTGAGTGTAAAGTGGCAGGCACAGGTGGGTAACTATTGCACTTAGGTTATTACAGGATATATCTACTTTTGCTGCCTGATGCAACATGACAAGTCATAATGAGTCAGCTTCCAAGCTGAGGTAAATCAGTGAAGCTCCTTTGAAGTGAAGATAGCTATGCCAAATTAAAACAGCAGAGGTTCTGGCCTATTATTCACTGGAAATTGAAAAACAAATGTTTTATATCAGTTAGCAATTTTGATTCTGTAGAGAAAAGGCCAAGATGGGATTTTTCTGGATAATTGTGTTGTGCTACCTATAAAATGAAGACACATCTCTGTTTCTCTTTGTGCTGAGCAGCTCTTAAGAACAAGAATCAGCACTACTTTGTCTATACTGGAGTATGACTGTATTCTCACTGCCACAGCCCTACTTCCATGTTTCACTAGCATATACTGCCTAGACTGTAATGATGTATGCTTTAACAAAATCATTTAAGTATCAGCAAAATTTTTGAACATGTGACTCATCTATCAAGTTTGGGGTGATCTAATGGAGCAAATTACAGCACACTGAAAAGAAAACAAAATCTGTAAGAAAAACACCTTCATATTTTTATCAGGAGAAGAGGTAAGAAATGTAATAATTTATTAGGCTTAGAGTTTGCCATTTGTACTCAAAAGTATCTGTGTTGAATCTCATGAGGTCTTCCATGCAGAATGGTAGATGATAGCGTTCCATTCTCCACTGGCTCAAAAAAAAGACTCGAAGTAGTTCAAGAGAAGAAAAGGGGTCTATTTGACAAATATGAAGTTGTTCCTGAATCGATGACTTGATATTTTATTTGTGTGTGTATTTGTATACATATAGGTACATACTTACCTATATTTGTATGTGCATGTATGTATGTACATAAAAATCTGAATATATAGAGAAATCAGAAAAATCTACTTCTTTAACATACCATCACTCCCTCGTGATGTTGTGGATCTGACATCTAGTGATCCTTTCCTTCTGTCTTTGTGTCTGCAAGTCTGAATATCTGTAGAGAAAATTATATCGTATAAGGACATTTAGTTGTGCCTAAGATGCATGTTAAAGGAACTGAAACTCAAAGAAAGCCTGATAGCAGCTGAGTGACGTTTACCACAATGCTTCAGCAGATGAGAGCCAATGAAAGCTCCTTTTTAAACTCTTAAACTCTCGCCCAGTTACACTGCCATGAACCCAGTCATGCTCTCTGGCAGAACATGCCTACCTGTTCTCGCAGAAGGGATTGAGCAGTGCAGAGGGAAAAGTTCCTCTCTTGACACAGTGACACAATTGTAGTTGTGAATACAATTCGTGCCACACCCCTGCATTCACTCAAGGAACAACTGGCACAACGATCTGGTAGATCAAAATAAAATACATACTTGCAAACTGGGCATTGCATCCTTGGTCCCTTACGGGCTCCAACAGACACAACCTGTGCTGCCAAGGCCACAATTAACAAGCACCTGCAGCACACGTGCCAAGGATGTCTTAATTGAAGTGTTGAGTGGTATTTCCACCCACATGCAAACACCCCACAATACAGTTAAAAGCAATGCAAACGTCCATGCCACAAGCTATAGACCAGTCACAGCAACACAACAACTACACGGCATCCTTCTTATTTCTAATTCTGTCTCGGGGATCCACTCCCTGCAACTGAAATGTGACACTGAATCCAGCAATACCATAATAGCAACTTGGGGCCCTAATGCTGCATTTTCAAGGGTGGGTTGCTTTATATCACTTCTAAAACAAATACGGCTGTTCAGATTGTCCTGTGCGACTGTGGTTTTCAGTCAGATCACTAACAGCTGGCTTTATTCTTTCCCCAGGTACAGGAGGAGGGATGTGTCATACCTGTCTGAGATTCAGCCTGAACGCGTTCACATGTCTTCTCCGCCTACAAATCAGTATGAGAAATCCAGTTAGTCAGAATTTTCCTATTATTTTGTAATATTTAGGGCTCAAGCTAAAGCAAGCAGAGCACTATTTTCACTTACCTTATTGTTGTCATTGCACAGTCTACTAATTGACACATAGTGTCTAATCTTTCTGTAGGCAAAAAACAGTGTGTTAATTCCCATCCAAATCTCAGCTCTAATTCAGTGCTGATACACAAAATGAGTAAGAGCAACAAATTAATACAGGACAAATCCTGTTCTAGCAGGAAGGGTCAACTGGGAATGGAAAAAACCCACAGTTCTGCACGTGATGGGGAATACAAAATGGAAGCATCTTTTGCAAAGATTGTCTCCTCCTCTTCCTCTCTGCCCCACACCCAGCCGCTCCTGGGTTGCTGTAGGATGTTTCAGGTGTGATATAAATGCGAAACATGCAACACTGCAGTCCAACAATCAAACCTTGTATAGGATTTAGTGATACAGCAAATCAAACTGAAAACTACATCCTTGATTACCAGGGAACTTTCTAAGCCTCAATGGCTTCAATGGGCTTAGATTGTTCCATAAACAGCAACGTATATAATGCATACTGGTCTTACAAGTTTGGCATCTTAACCTGAAAATATATTTTCACTCTATTGATGGAGAGTAGAGAACATGAATTACTTCCAGAGATGAAATCAACCCAAACCACTTTCTTTTAGGAAGTAACTGCATGAAGAAGCTGCATTTGGCCTTTCCTTCATGAAGGCGCACCTTTCTAAACAATCATCTCAGCCAAGTCTAGAAGATAATGGGTACTTTTAATTAATGTTAGTGTTGCCTTAGAGGGCTTTGAAACTACCACTGCATGCAATCTGATGCACTTTCTTTCCCAATATAGTATAGAAGGACTCATCACAAATGTACCAATAGCTAACATATACACGTGGGCTCCAGATACTCTGGGAACTAAGTGAAAGTTGCATAAAAACCAAGACATGCTTGAATTTTGACCAGGACCAAAGCACACAGTGTCCTCATGACAGAAAGACGCTCGGCAACGCATGGTACAGGTGCACGGTGGAACAGGATGTAGGTCCTGGTGGTCCCAACACAACGCACAGAAAGAGAGGAGGGTGCATTTGCACTTCAGAGAGTATTAGAAGAGCAAGAGTCACAAGTAAGTACATTTGTATCTTTGGCTCCTTTTGGGGGAGAAATAGGAGAATTTCATTTTCCCTGCACACAGCATGTAAAGTTGATTTTGCCCCAGGGAATTAAATGCAGAGGTCTGAAGCTCCCTTCTTGCATAAATCTCCTTTATACTCAGTAACAGGATAATCCAATGTCTGCTGAAAGCAACTGAACTCTAAACTGAGCCTTGATTCTGACCTAAATCATGGCTTTAGCTTTCATACTTACCCTCCCTGTCCGACGACAGGTAGTATCTTCACATTTTGTTGTATGTTTTCTCCATTTTTCTTTTTCGCATAGTACATTCCTTGCCATTCCTGAAAAAGGAATTCAAATGGAAGTTCGTTCAGATAAAACAGGAAGAGAACTATAGCTTCACGCCTTCTTTCATTGAAAGCTGTCTTACAATACAAAACCGGTGAGGACTGGCTAAACTGTGCATACCCTCAAATTTCTCCCCTGAAGTAACCTCTAGGTCACTGTGTTACTGCCAATGTATGGAGAACTTCCAGAGGGGCAGCCTCTGAGTGCAAAAGCCGAACTTCAGGTGCTGTAGGAATCAGAACCACGTATCTTCTTCCCAATCCTACTCCAGCGGTGTTAGGGACCGCTAGGGGAGACCTGGCAAAGACCTCCACAAGACTGAGAGCTTGGAGCAGCCCCTGCCTGGAGCAAGAGTCCCCTAGAAGCTCCAGAAGTGCCTGTAGATGCTAAGGGGGGGGCACCCCCCTGCCCTGTCCCAGGACCAGGCACTGCATGGTCTGATTGCTGCACTGACCTGCCTGACTTTCTCCCTGACTGCACCAACTCCTCCCAGGACAGGAAGGTAATTGAGAAACCGTTATGCCGACCTGTCTACCTTCCCTTCTGGTCTGCACTGTCTCTCCTGCAGAGATGGGAAGTTCTATCACTGGTTAACATTAAATATATCTGTGACTAAAACAGCTTTGATATCCTGGTACATTTGTTTTCCAGTTCAGCCTCAAAAGGTGGCAGAGAATTATTCTGGCTTTTCTAAAGCGAAAGAGAGCCTAGTGGAATAGCTACCAGATGCTGCTTCCCTTCTGCTGACCTCCCCTCTAAAAGCACTCTGGTTTCAGAATCACATTTAAGTAGACAATTTTTGAAGTATCAGATTGTCACTGCCAGTATCGTTGTTTTTTGATAAAATTCATAAACAGGAAAAAAATACAGTGTGGAAAGGAACTTTTCATTTTGCAGTGAGAAGTCTTTATTTTTCCTCTGGAAATGAGACATTTCTTTTTAGTTGCAGAGCCTCATTTTCTTCTTCAATGAGACCTGGAAAACGTCAGTTCTCCCTTGTTTAAGACATGCTTTAAAAAGAAATACGGTTAAAACAATCACTTTTTTTATTTAGAGATTTTAAAACCAGAAGGCCCCACCATGGTCTAACACCCAATCCCCACACCGCAGCTGCCCTGAGAAGCCGGGGAGCTCCCCGCCGACACGGCTGAGTGCAGCTCCTGCACACCCCGGGGCATTGCCCCTTACCTGTTGCTCCCTCCTCATCCCCTCACCACACTGCTACAAATTCCACAGCAAAGACACACACCACAACACTGACGGACCCTCCTGACAGGGCTATTTAGGAAAACTCAGGGAAAGCAAAATTTGGGAATGCTGTGTCTCCCCCTTTCGTTTCTGGCAGCAGCACAGAGGCCAGTAACCTTCCCAACAGAGCTGGTCTTTTGTAACCTGGCAGCTGACAAGATTTACAATCTTGCCCACACGTTTCCATCCCTAAAATACTTGTTGGTGGTCTTTTTTAATAGTTGCATATTTTGAGCTGGGCATCTAATAAATAACAAGTGATTAATAAATAATTGATTCCATGCTGGATATTCACTTCATACAAACTACCCGTGCCAATTGCTGTCTTTCAGCTGAGTTCAACAGACTTCAGATCAGATCTTACAAATGTATGTGAAAATACCTTCCTGAGGCACATGATAGGTATTTATTTATGTCAGATTGACAGATCTCACAGTCAGGCAGGCCACAGCACAGGTACAGAGAGAACAGTTTTGCATTTCTGCTGATGGAGCCAGCAAACAAAGAGTCCAGCCCGCAGAGAGCTGCACGGTGACAGGCTGTGCAGAAAAAAATAAGAAAGGCTTTTCCAAGGATCTGTCGGAGAAAAGAACTGTGCATAACAAATTGGGAAGCAAGCATATTATCTTGTCCTGTGAGCTGCATGAGGAATACAAATGAAGATAAAGCAAACATCACAAAATTCGATGCTCTCGTAATTAGAAGTATGCATATCAATAGTTTCCTGACAACCAGGATGAGGCAGAGATAAGTAATCGATCTCTAACCCAGGTAATAAACCTGGAATATGCACAAAGAGGTGAAGTCATAAGGTACAGATGGGATAATTCTCGCATTGAAAGTGCATCCTTTTCAAGACAGGTTATTCACTAATGTGTTCTTAGGCAACAGATTGATTTTTCAACTTGTGAATTTCTAAAACCTGTGAAACTGTGGCAGGAAATGTGCGAGGGAAAAGGTCAGCAGAATTCTGAGAAACAGGAGGTCCAAGCCAAACTCCTGCTGGTAGGTAAAGTTCTCCCAGGGACGTTACTTAAACATATTTTAAGAACACCATATGTTCTCTCACAGAGCCTCTGTCTGCAATCCAACAGAGAAGAGCTACTTCAGGAGACGTGCTGTCAGTCAAGCTCATCGTTATGTCTCCATTACAGCCACACAAGTACCAGATCAGTCATTTCTGCACAGCCTGGTGTGCGGGGATCAAATGCAGAGTAAAAACCATACATAGTAAAAAAAACACAAACAAAAACAAACCAACAATAGGGGCTCATCCTTTACAGAATGAATCAATGCTGAGGTTTCAAACTCATTAAGGAGGCCAAGGCATGCATCTACCCACCAAGCGCTCACACATGCATAATAATGCCCCAATTCAGCCTTCCTTTTCCACTGGGGCTTCTTCCTGGACAGCAAAGTTCAGAAAGCTGCTAGTAGGAAAGAGAGCAAACCAAAATAAACCCAAGATGTCATGAAAACGTCACAGAAAGTAAGGAGGATTTAGGAAGGAATTGCCATATCCCTTTATCATGGAGCTTGATGGCTGTCCCAGCCCCTCTGTAAAGACAACTATCTTGCAAATAATTCCCAAGGACTGAGAGGAATTGCATGTCTTCTCTGATTTACCAATAGCTATCCATCTCACTTCAGAAAAGGCAAAACTAAGATAAAGAGCTTTGTGTCAAACAGCAGAGATCAGAGGCAGCAAGAATTCCAGGCAGAATTGCACATTTCATCTTAATGGATGCAATTTGAATCATGAAACAGAAGAATGAAGAAAGCACAACTTGTTTTTTAACTCCTCAAGTATGCACGGGTGAAAATGCCTTTGAATAACACTGGCTTCTTGAAAATTACAGCCAGCTGTAGTAACAAAAAATGAACTTCCAGAGGTAAGTTTCTTCCTAAGAGAAACAACATCCTGACCCAAGAATCCCTATGTACTATGCAATTAGCAATTTTTGTGTAAAATGCCTAAAAACTTTTGTTTCAATATACTGAACTTGCTCACAGCACTATGTCAGCACAAGAGGGGAAATGCTGCAAGAGTTCTTCTTCCTAAGTTCCATTTAAAGACTTGATGTAGATTTTATATAGTTTATATTTTTCTAAAGATCAGAAAATCTTGCTTTCTATTATTTTTGTTATATTACCATGTTTGTTCAAAACAGAAAAGCCCAACATGTTGATAGAAGAATATCACAGTAGTAGACAGTTGGCTCTTTTTGTATGCTATAACCTACAGTAGCCAATATACAGCCTATTGTAATGGGAAGCAGGCTTCCCTTCCTTTAAATTTAAGATATAAAGAAATCACGAGCCTGCAAACAACATACAGAGCATATCAGAATGATCCAGACACAAGTTAGACATCTCTGAAAATGCTGTAACATCTTGGCACAAATGATTTCAAACTAAAGCATCTTCAAAGAGCTGCATCATTTCGAAGGCTGCTCTGCGCAGGTAACCTCTACTGGCAAATACTATCTGTAAGAACTTAATTTGCAATTCCTTTTTCTACTAATAGGTAAATATAAGGCTACATAGATTGCATAGTGTAAAATGTTCCAAAGGAAAATACAAAAAACATGTAAACAGAACATATCCACCTGAAACAGCTTAAGATACTCCAGACAGACAGGTTTAAATAAGTACTATTTCATTAGCCCTCACAGTCAGAAATCCTAGAGGCAGGAGTAAAGTAAGTGCAAGGAAAGAGATGGATTAGGGTTAGATTTCTATAATTCATAGAGTAAAATATATTTCCATTATTAAAGACATTTTTATCAGCACACTAAAATATTAAAATTTGATCACTTCATATCTTGAGAATTGATGTTGTGGATTTAAAGCCTGACAAGTCTAATGTATCTGAATGATATAACTTAATAAATACTCCCTCATAACATCAGTTTTGTATTATATACATTTACTGAAATAATTTTGGTGAGGCAACAGAGGTGTGAAGCACCATCATCCAAGCTATTGTGTGTTGCTGGGATGTCTTCCAAGAGGCCAATACCTGCAGCAACGAGTGACACATTCTTGTTGAAATGCACGTGCAATCTGCACCCAGCTAGAGTGCAGCTTTTGTTGCTGAGTGCTTGTGTTATACCCCGAGTTACACAGTATGACTCATCACAACCTTGCATCGGTGCTTTCGCATCACTGCCTGGATACACAGAGTGCCATGATTCATTCCAGCATCTCCCTGCTCCGTGTCGATGACATGGTGCTTCCCCACGGACAGTCAGATTGACCCAACCAGCTATCCTGACTCAGGTCTGAGCACGGGCCATGACGCAGCTACAAACACACCGGTTCCCAAATCTCTGTGCAACCTCCTCTGTCTATAAGACCCTACGACACGTTCAACAACATCAGGAGCATTTACACCTCACTGTCAAAATGCAGATGAAAGCTCCTAGATGGATCCTCACAGTACCCGACAACAGTCCCAGAGGAACGTGGTGGAGCTAACAGGCACACAGCAATGTCTCTGTAACGACCTCCCTTGAAGCCAGCTGCAATTCCTCATCCACTTCCTTCGTGCAACACGCATTTCTAATGGAAACCCATTAGACAGCTCCCATGTCATTAGAGAATAAAAGGTATTGGCAGCTGGCAGCTGACACTGCCTGTCACTCTCAAACAATATTGCAAATGTTGCTTCTGATATTTTTACATTCTGAAATTCCAATTCAGCTTCCACATTTCATGATGAAATACTTCTATGTGGTTCTTTTCTCATTTACATCACACTGGACAACACGTATATCCATCCTATTTCCTTTTGGTATTCCTACACCTTTTGCTACCTACAGCATATATTATAAAGAAACACAGCAAGTCATTTCTTTTCACAAAACATGTACCCCTTCCAAGCAAGAAAAGAGAAAGAAGCCCTTAAAAATGAGCATTTTTTACTTCCTCTTCTTGTTTGAGTAAGAAAGCTGCAAACGCCACGTGTCTGTGAAGCTGCGAGTTACATCGTGTGTCATCCCTGGACAATAATAACTTTTACAGGTAGCAAGTGACAAATGACACAATGCCATTACTCACCTTTCCTATCTTTATGCAGGAATTAATAGTATCTAGGAAATCAGCTTTTTTTTCATTTATAGGCACTTCTGTTAATTCCTTTCCTATTAGTTCACCTATTTGATAGCCCATCACTGTTTCAAAAGCAGGATTGACGTACTGTGAAATAAAAACAAACAAAAACCATTCAACAGAATACTTAAAGCACAACAGAATCCCTTTTTTTTCTTTCCTATTTGCTAAACCAAGGGAACTCTTTCCCAGGCTGAAACAGATCTCTGTGTGTACTGTTCCTGAGAGAGATGCCTACACTTTTTCCTTTGTGAAGCAAAACAGGAAAGTCCATGCTAGAAGAGTTGGGTAGTGTGTGCATGTGAGCAAAGAGAGGGAAATTATGGAAACAGCTAAGTATTACATATCCACAGGGTTTAGACAGACAACATAAATTCCTGGAAAATGAGCTCTGTCAGCTCTCACACCTATAAACCTCAAATCTACGTCAGTGTTTCTAAAAATCACAAATTAGATGGTGGGATACCAGAGGAATATTTACCTTATCTATTGACAAATTCGTCATATTGTGTGTAAGGGCCAACCATTGCTATTCCCCTGCCCATGCAAAGCCCAGCCAAGCAGACTGGAAGAAGTGGAATCTAATAAAGCAACTTTCTCTCTGAACTGAATCTTGCATTTCACTGCAATCCTGTGGCCTTTGCCTAACAAAACTGAAGACTGGTAACCACAACCCACACTTTCAAAACCCTCTCACTAACTGACTTACAGACACAGGTCCCATAATAACAGCACCTGAACACCCTACATCTTGCAATCGTTCAATGGGAGAGAAATGAAAAGAATGACACTAGATGCTCTCGGCTCCTAAAGGTTCCCCCCCATGTGAGAAATCCCTCCCTGCTGTAGCTCCGGGACTCTTGTGCATGTCAGTTGTCTCATACTCTGGGGGTCTCTGCAGAGGGACAAAATTTGGTCTGAAAAAACATATTTGTACAAGGGATGAAGAAGGCACATCCTTCAATGAAATTGCCCTTGTCAGGATTTGGGTCAAGAGGGTACAATTTATACACGTTATAACTCCCAGAGGCTTAGACTCAAGCTCTTTACTGATAAAATCATTCCTCTCAGTCTCCATAGCTGGGGATGGAACTAACTCTCTTATAAAGATGATGTATTTCCGGACTGCAAACCTAAGCACAGTAACAGTTGGCCCAAGAATCCCCATGCGTCAAACAGCACCAGATTTACACGGGGGGAGGGGGCCGTTGGGGGGTGTATATTACCTTTATTTAAACAGAACATCAATTACATTTGCTTTTCAAGAGCATCAAATTAACATACAATATTTTTGGAAGAGAATGCATACAAGCCAGTGGCTGCATTCATTCACGATATAAAAGAATCATTACAAAAAATAAAATCAAGAGAGTAAATCCTTACCCATTTAGAAACAAGAATCTCCTTTAAAACTGACTCAATTTATGCAAATTCTACTCTACAGCTAAATTCATTCCAGTCTTTTCAGAACCATTAAGTTATGTTAGATTCTTCTACTATAAGAAAGAGTAAATGTAATCATGAATGAAATAAAATACAGTCAGTCCACAGAGCAATTTTCTGTACTTATAAAAATAACTGTAACAAACCTGTATTACATGGTCTTCACTTGTGATCTCAATGGCTTCTTGACTTTTCTCTAATGCTGTAAATAATGAATTACATGCCCTGGAGACAAAAAAAAAAAAAAAAAGACATCTGTTTAAATTTAATCCACATAATTCATATTGTATATATCAATAAGGTATTGCAACTCCATACTGAATAAAATCGTACTTTAATGATTAAAGTATTTTCTTCAGCTAACTGACATTCTATAATTAACTGCACTACAGTAAAAAAAATACTCTTTTAAGGACATGGCTGATTGGCATTGTTTTGTTTATGATGTTTTAGGTAAAATTACCTTAGTTTGAATTGTGCTCGCACCTCTCCAAATTCCAGCTGAACCAACTCATTGTAACAGGCCATTATATTAGAATTTTCTACATATCTCTGCAAATAAAAGGTTAGAAATATTTCATTAAAACACATTTCTGTACTCAAGGGTATGAAGTTCTCTTTTCTTTTGCTTGATAAAGAACAAAAAAAGAAGCATATATGCCAAAAATGAACATTGTAACACAAGCAACATGAGAAGGTTACTTTTTGGGACTACTAAAATTCTTCAGGTTGCTGCATTTTGAAAAGGTGACAAATCCTCATGGCATTGAGGTTCAACCAATCCGTTTATTCTCTGTGATTGTCAGCACAATCAATATAAAAAATAATCTACTTTTAATGGTGTTATATGCTTTGATCCTACTTATTTAAGATAACATTGAAAAAATTATGTTGTGTCTCAAGACACCAAAATTTGAGATTATTATGAGTTTCCAATGGCTAATACCCCAAATTCTATGCATAGAAGAAAGCAAAATTTCCTAACAAATATACCTGCCATTGGATACAATTATTAATTTGGGGGCTTGTATAACAATGACCTCAGAATCTTTGCTTATTATTTTTTAAAACATACCATATTTGCCAGGTATGAGCCTGAATGTTAAACCTTTGTTCATGCTAAACTGCCACAGACATTGATAGTTTGGGAGGGAGGACAGATCACCAAAGGTAAACTACCGCATCAAGACTGCTAAACAAAATTTCCTGCACTTTGCCATTAGTCCTATCTCCAAGGCTCTGGGCCATAAATAATTTAGAACCTGTGTTGGATTGCTTATGTGCCCACTGGAATGACTCTGTATGTATAAGAACAGTTATTTTCAGGCTCTAGCATTTTCTGTATTAGGAATTTACTACATATAAGCAAAGAGGTGCAAATGGATTGTGATGGGATAGCAAAAATCTGGTGAGCATGGAACCAAATACTTTGAATCACACTGTTCCATTGTCAGCTTAATGCAACGAGGAATCCATTTAACTGACGCACTAATAAGCGCCTTTCCTGCTTAATTGGAATAGTTGCCAAGGAACAGATTCCATGTAATACTTTTCAGGTGCCTCCAAACAATAGATAATAGCACTTGACAGTGTGTGAAGCCTGTTTACAGATGTGAATTGGTGTTTGATAAAAGAGATTTCCCACATCACATTCTGTTGTTCGTTGGAAGCTGCTCTCTGGCTCTGCTACAGTCACTAGTCAATTTTGTCAATGTCAACTTTTCAAGCAGAGCATCATGTACTTTGAAATAAATGTATAAAGTAGAAAAGTCTCAGCACCACTTTTTGTATTCCTGAGAACGTCCACCTACTTAGTCAGCATTATTCCAATTCTACTGGTATATGGTAATTCAGAACTGGGAGATAGTAATATAGATATATATATATATATACAAGAATGAGCACCACAAACAAGATTTACAGGTTGGATTACTGACACAGTCATTGACAGCAAAACTTTTGGACAGCACAACAATTTTGGAATGTCCGAACAACCCAGTAGAGTATGAAACATACATACCCTTGTGAAGCCAGCAGCGATCAGGGGCAATATTGATGACTCTTCACGATCAGCATGCCTTTTAAAAAAGGATGATAAAGTCAGAGATTATTTCTGTAATCAACTGAGACAAAATTTCATGAGCTACTGACATACCTGTACCCCAGATGTCACACCAAAGGCTAATATGGCTAATCCTTATAGGATCTATGAATAAAACATACATTTTGTGGTTTTTATAAGCTTTCATCTTTGGCACGGATAAGCCAAAATGTTATTTTCCTTTTTGCTTGTAATAAACTGCTTAAAATTACAAAAAACTAATGCTTCAAGAAAGCAAGTTAATTAGCTAGATTGTTGGACTATTCCTTCTTTTTTCACATTCTTTGTTGTTTATACTGTCCCTAGTCAAAAATGCACTTGAAAGTCTACATGCCCAAAGTTTTATGAAATTACTTGTTATCTGAGTGTACTAAATCTTAGGTGGGCAACTCAAGATGCCTGAATGAGGATGCATTTTCTAGTGTTGCCTACCCAGTGCCTTCTAGTAGGTCACTTGGGGATGACATACTCCTAAAATGAGGTATCTGAATCATTTTGAAAAACTTGGCTATATTAACTGTTAAAAAACACTCCAATAAATGTGAATGTATGGCTGGAATCTGGGAGAAAGGATATTGTGTTTTCTGTAAATGAGCTGATGGAAGCTGGTTAAGTTTAGCAGATGGCACAACAGCTTCTATTTACGTCTAAAATTTTGGATTTTATGGCACCTTTTATTTTTGTTTTCTGTGCACTTGTTTCTTATGTGTGAAGAGAATAATGCCTACTGAAGTACAAGATTTGCCCAAGATTAAGCAGAAAGAGAAAGGCAGTTGTCAGAAAAATCTCCCCACTCCTCATGCCAGCTATCTGGTAAGGCTGCCTCCCAGAAGCACAAAGACAGAGGACAGGCATTCTGCAGGGGAGGGGGGTGGAACCCCAAACAATGAACCAAACTGCAGAAAAATGAAGGAAAAGACCTTCCATATGCTATTGGCTAAATGTCGGGCTTTTTCACAAATATGCTTCTTGCAGCAAGAAAGGAAATGTGTGAAAGGTCTCTCTCTGTTAAATCCTAAATGGTGACTCGAGAATGCCTGCGTTTAGCACATGGGAACTTGACACAGTCAACTCAGTCCCAGTGGAAGGCAAACTCACTTCCGAAGTTTCCCGTAGCCAAGGATACTAGACACATCTGAAAAGTTTGAGAACTCAAGCTGTTGAGATATTGTCACTGCAGGGGGCTATTATCTTGTCCCAAAACACAATGTGAACATTTTGAAAAGACAAAAATGAACTGCAGGGAAAACCCCCCTTCAAGCAACTTCCTAATTGTGAGTTAGCAAGCCCAGCTTCCAAGCTCTCCTCGCTTTTGAGAGGAACTGCTGACCCACAGAACCACAGCTGTCTTTCTGATGTACATGAAGAAGCTCTTGAGTTACTGTTTGCTCTTTCACTCCTTTTTTTTGGTCTTTTCTTTCGTATTAGTTCGATGAGAGAGAATTCTGACTGTAGAAGCAACAGCTACCAGTCAGAAGACTTCCTAGCATAAAAACATTAAAGATGATATTCACAATGAAATCCATTTAAATGTTTAATTAGGGTCTTTTGTTCACTAGAGATGGTGGTGGAAAACAGGATTTTTAATGGGAAACTTCAACACCTCAGAACTGGTTTTCAGAGTAAATGTTTTCTGAGAAAGGGACATTCCCAAAATTGTACTTTGAGGAAATGACCTTCCATTTATTTCATTTCACATTAAATAGATAGCATTTTTGTTACTTTTACAATATTTTATGACATATCAATAATGTTTTCAGAAGGAGGAGGAGGAAAAAACCATATGCACTGCTTTATTAAGATGTTGTAATATAGTCTATTTTATTTTTAACATTGCTATGGTTAGATGCTAATTTAAACTGATCATATTGTTTGACATCTTTTTTTCTGTAACTCAACAGATCTCCTGTTTGTTCTGAGATTAATCAGACTGAAAGACAGATCAAGAAAGGTACAAAGTGTTATTTTTATTAATACCAAAATACAGATCTGTGAGGCAGTTCACAGTTCTGTACACGATGTGTCAGAGGTAATTTGAAACATACTCCTAAAGCCTCCAGTGATCAGGAGAGGGGAAAACAAAGCAAAGCAAAACAACAAAATCCAAAGTGAGACCTCTGTAGTAAAAATTAGAAATCAAAAATCCTGTCCCAATCCTGTGGTCAAGGATGGTGAAAACTCTATATGGTAAAACACATTATCACTAGCATAGTAGAAGTTCTAATACAAGTTTCTTAACGTAGTATTTACTTTTCCAATGCTAAGATTTGCATTTTGTTCATCATGTGAAAGTAAAGATATGAGCATTTACCTTCGTACTACACCAATAATGACTGTATTTTCTGAGGGTTTCGTTGTTCTGATAGACCTTTAAATAAAAAAGCAAGATCATTTAACATTTTTTTAAGTTCACATTATAGAAATCATGACTTCACAGAATCTTCACACAGTACTTTTCTTAAAATGTCTCTTTTAAAGGGTTTAACAACACCACGAAAATCAAATCCCAAGCCTGCTGGACCACTAAGAAAGGAGAATAAATTCAGCACTCACACAGAGAATGTAGATTAATATAAATTTCAAATACTCTCAGTGGGGAAATAGCAAAAATTCTCCCCTCTGAAGCAACTTGTGTAAAGCACTTGGCCTCACTCACTTAAGCAGCATTTCACTTTATTCTGGCCAGAATGGTAAAAATGTAACAAGGGGATCAGCCCTCATATCTAGTCTTTGCCTGACAAAGATCTTATCTAGTTTCTGTAGTTTAGGGAGAAGAAGAGCCTTTGTCCCAGTGCCCTGGACCCACCACACTCGCCCAGGGAACATAACCTGACCCCGCCACCCCACAGAGTGTTACTTAGTCTAGACACATTCCCAAGGGGTATTTCACTGGAAAGTCACTGGAGCAAGGCACCACTGCCGGTCACGTCTCTGTGAAGACTCAGAAAGGCAAATCCTTTTCCCCTTTTTTCATACTTTACAGCCGTTTGTGAAAGTGTTTTTTGGAATCAGTTTGCAACTTTGCTCTTCATAACAGATTTACAAATGTTGTAGGTATGGAAACGTGCACACAAAACATTGCCTACTTGCATCTGGAGTTACTCAACAGCAAGTGGCATTTCAAAAAATTCAGAATGCTAATGAAGTGAATGTATTCATTAAATTGCTCGGTGGCACATGCGATCTTTGCAGTTAATTTACTGTGCAAACAAGGAACCAGGTATCTGAAAAAAAGACGAACAGTTTACTATGGCAAGAAATTCGTAGGCTGTGGGTCCAAGCCAGATTGAGCTTCAGATATCCTAGCACACAACCAAACATGCTGCAGCTAACACATGTAAAGCACTGAGGTAACATTGTTTGATGCTGCCAGTGGACATCTGTCCAAAAAACCATCAACGCTCAACAGATTTTATACAAGGGTCATGTAAAAGCAAAAAAAACTTGGATGATGTGTTAGCTATAAATTACACTGAAATGGTACTTACCTGCATAACGCTTCTGCATCAAAGTATCTGGAATGTCTGTGGTCAATAATGATAATGTCATGGTGTTTATCAAGAAAACATTCTAGTGCAGACTCAGGTGTCCTGGCAATATTACAGCGAAATCCAGCTTTCTCACAAGCCCAACAGAACCCGTTACTCTGGTTATCTTCTTTGGCAAACACTAAAAGTACCTGGGTTAAAAAGACAGTGAATCATTGCAAACATGTCTTACATATACAGCAGATTCTATGGCTTCTACCTCTTCTTAACTTGTTTTTAAAGGTTACTTCCAAGGCTTAATCCATTGTTTTTAACCGAATTGCTTTCTACAGACTGTTGAAACACAGAGTTGTTTCAAGAGGATAAAATACTCTGCCAGTGCCATTTATATCCACACGGGATGAACAAGTTTGGGAAGTGGTGCTCTCATCACTAGCTACAAAGAGAGCGTAGGCAATCAGCTGAGACTAGATGCCTATGTTTCAGACAGTGTACATGAAATAACAGCGAGTCTACTTTTCACTGAAATTGTCTCACATATAAATGTTTTCTTGGCTTTTATTTTTCTTGCCAAGATCATATTCCAGAAAAAAAAAATAAATGCCATGGTTCACCTCATGTGAATTAATATTTAATGGTGCTTCAATGGCATGATGAAAAAAGTGCTTTCCTTTTCATCCCATTCTAGGTCCCCAAAGTAGTGGATGCAGCCCATTCTGCTGGGTTTCTGGAAACTACAAGCTGGTTAAGATGAACTCATGGAAGGCTGAAATCATAACTAGTACCTCTGTATTTCGAGTACATCTCCATGTGACTCCTGTGCAAAGCTTGCCATGGGATTTATATCACAGATGGAGACCACCGTGGTTGAAATCCAGAACTAGAAGTCAGATCTATGAGCCAGTATTTGCTGTGTCCTAACTTGCTGTGTAATTGCCAATAACATTAATTTCTACGACCCTTTTTCAAATCAATACAATGCCAATACAATCAAAGTATGATAAGGCCCAATTCCTTCTAAAATATGTTTCAAATTCTGGAATTGAATATGATACACAAGTCTGCTAAGGAAGACTCTCCCTGATGTGATTGTGCTTTGTGTCAGGATATTTTGTAGAACAAAAACTTCTTTTGCCTGAAAGAATAAACAGAATGGCAAACTATAGATCTATGTTAGTGTTGATTTTGTGGATGACTCAGTATATGCAGCCTTTTGGGAAAGATGGATAACTAAACCAGCATTTGGTCTATTGTCCCAAGACACCAATCTTTAAGTAATTTAATGAAACCACACTTAGATATATGCTTTGGTCAGCCAATAATGTGAAGCATGTGTAACTCGCACCACATCCCACTGCCATTTATCTTCTGGATGATTTTAGGAATTCCAGTGCTGGTTGCACTTTGGACCAGGTTGGTGAAATGCCTCCCACTAAATCTTAACATTTCCATGTAATGCATATTTTTGTAAGAATGAAGGGCTTTGTACTCATTTAATTCAGATTCCTTTTATAGCAAGCTGCAAAACTGTTTGCAAAAACATGTCATAGTTTGGGCTATATTTAGTGAAGTTAATTTATAACACCCTTAAGTGGAAGAATGGTTTTCAGCAATAGCACAGAAACTCTGCAGAGCTGAGTTGTATGATTGACTCTGGCACAAACGTGATGTTGTCTAACTTCTCCTTCCCTCATACCTGCCAGCTATATTACCATGATAAACTGTGAGAATTTTAGAGTGGCAAATGACTGGACAAAAGCAATACAATTATTAATAGTAATAAAGGAGGCGGTAATGTTTAAGGAATGCTTTTGAGTTATATTTGGGAAACAGCTGGATCTAAGATCTGATGTTCGATAATACTGTCTGTGCTGACAGTAACTCAGGAAGATGTTGAACTGCAGTTCTTGATGACAGACATTTTCAAATTATCAGGTCCAGATTACTTTCACTCTGAAGCTTGTGATTACCGACTAAGGAACTCTTGGATTATTAATGGTTCAGTACGTCTTGGGATACAGAAAAATTTTCAGAGGAAGTCCAAAGAAGTCATGTATCTGCAAGCCTCATACCCATCCCAGACAAAATAATGGGACAATTGACATACAACCTTTATTAAGAAAGAGATAAAGGAGGATGAATTAATTCCAGCCAACAATGAATAACAAAAGACATACTTTGCCAAGCTCACTTCATATCTTTTGTGACAATATTATAAGTTTGGTTGATGCTCGTAGTAATGCTGGTGTAATAGACCTTGACAGGACATATGGCTTAGTATCATTTTGATGAGACCTTGATTAAGAATTGACTACCAGTAAAATAAAAAACAAGGTGCACACTAAACTGATTACAAGATAACTGATAGCAGAAGCCTACAGATAGCTATTTTTATGACATGAGAGATGTTTGGAGAAAAGAGTTAGGCAGGATTTTTAGGATATCACACAGAATGTCATGATAAAAAAAATCTGTTAGGTGCATGTTATCAACTTCACAAAAATGATGTGTGATATCTGTGAAGATCTTGATATCCAAAAAATTCCAGTCATAAATTTTAAAGTAACTTCTGTGATGTTTCAGAAATTAAGACTTCAGTTTGAACTGTTGTATTACCTGAAGTTGATCTTGATGAAGTCTCATAGGGCCAAACGGCACATCTTTTACTGGTGCCTACAAGAAATAAGAAGGGATCTTATTAATACATATACATCGAGGAAAGAAGAAAAATTAGCTCTGTTAGAGAAGACATTTCTTATTTACCACTCTCTCACAGATACATTGCTATCATTATGAGGCTGCTTCTTCATGAAGGCCTATTCTGCTTTTGTAAATTTATATGCTAAGCTGCATTAACACAGTCAGAAATTAACAAGCTATTCTTCAAGTCATTTTTTATTGTCATTTTAAACATAAAGTAATGGATTAGTCATCAAAGTTTGGTAGACAGATTGTTATTTTTCTGTATCTTCTGTATTACTCCAGCTGTTCTGCAAAACATGTAAGTGTTTAAAAATGGCTTTTTTTAAAGTCAAAAAAAGCATTAAATCTCCAGGAGAAAGGCAAAACCACGTAACTCTGCTCTTAGAATTTCACATGTAACAGGTACCCAAGAGTGCTACAAAGACACACTAATTTCACTTCTCCAAAGGCTTTTTGCTGCATTCCCTCCTTCCCGCCCAGACCCTCCAGGGAAGGTTTCATAACTCAGACACTTGTACTTGACAACACATGTATTCAGCATGCAAATTTTCTTTAAAAAACCCTGCAAAAATGCTGTCATATGTCATGCTTTCTCCATGCCAGCCATTCCCACATTGGATTCTGTTCAACTAACACAGGCAGTTTAGCTTAGGATGCACGAACTGAGCTGGATCCTTCCTTCTCATGTCTCACTTCAAGCAATGGAGGTCAATGACCAGAAGGACAGTTTATCACAACTGGTTCTGTTTGATATGATTAATCATTAATTGTGCCTGGACATGAATGACTCTTCAATTGGTATGGGATGGACTTTCTAAAGTAGTTAAACACATAAATACAGAGGGAGACTCTAACAGGATTGCACAGGTTAGGTTCTTTGGGAATTCCCATGAAGCAAGTATCCACACTTTTATGAGCTTAAATATTTTTCACTCTTGTCTCAGGAATGAAAACTAAAAGATGGGAAACAGAGTCCAACCGATGGTCCTTGGAGTTACATAGATTCTTCAAAGATAACCGGAGTAAAAAAGCAGTAGAACATTATTTTAGCAATGCAGTAAACAGAAAAGATCTCTGGATTCGTATGTACAAAAAAAAAATAATCCATTGAGCAGAAAGGTGGCATTTTACATGGTTTTTCAAAGAAAAAACACAATTGAAGATCAGATTTACTGCTTTGCAGCCTACAATTTTTCCAATAAGTAATTTTAAAGATTCATCAGCACATCCTACAGAAAAATCTTTTAGAATTACATGCTCAGTTCTTTCTATGACCTTACTGCTCCATTGCTCAGACCTCAGAGTGCCTCGTGTGTGATTTTATTTATTTATCAACTTGGAAATCATCACTGCAACGTTAAATAAACAAGAAACATGAGTCAAGGAAAAATGGCAACATAGCGCTTGTGAAAATAAGCCAGGAACCAGTGGTTGCCTGTGTTATTTAAGAGGGCCTCTAAAAGCTGATGTTAAAATGACAGGGAGGGAGTTCAGATTTACTCTCAGTCATTCTGGTCAGATCAGCTTAGTTTAAATACTCTCCAGTCAATTTTTTTCTAATTTCGAGACCAAAAAACTCACTTTGGCTGGAAAAAATCAAGCTGCTTTTTTTCTCCCTTGTGGTCCATCATCCAATTTATTCAAAATCTGCACTAGAAATAGCAAATACTTGTGCTGATAATGCATATAGCGGGAGGGAATCCAGCTTTTTGCACCAGAGTTACTGGTTTTGCAGCACTGACAGCAGCAACTACTTGTCCTGAATCAGTAAGATGAGCAGAAATCCCTGAAGGAATTTCAGAGAGGGAGCACATCTATTAAGAGATGCCTTTTTACAGTCACTTCTCTGACCATAACCACACTTCAAATTAAATTTTGAAGCATTTCTTTTGTAGACTCCAGCTGCCAGCATAAAGCGGCAAGTGTTTGCAGTTCACCAGGAGATGGGCCTGAGCTGCAAGGTTCAGCCCCAGAGCTGAACTTCACTGGCGTTTGGGGGTATGTAAAACCCCATCTATCAGGGTGGTGTACCCCTGGTCCCATCCAAGGGGAATTTTAACACAAGAGATAAACCCAGTATTGCCAGTTACTGCTTTCTGGATGCTTCTTACTTTTAAACAGGTTGTGAATGAATAGTGATCAAAGTATTTAAAGGACCAAGCCTGAAAAACACTTTTCTGCCAGAATCCTGTGGCTATTTCTACACTGAAAATACCTGTCTATGCACCATTTAAGCTTAAGTTACAAGGACCGCCCAAATGAGATAAACTGTCTTGTTACACTTTAACTTGCTGTCCTGAGTAGAAGAAAAACCCTGGTCTGCATCTCAGCTGGAAAATTTTGGTGAACTCCAGTTAATTCTTAATCCTGTTGAAATCTGGTCAAATAACTTGATTAATCATTTCAACTTTTTGTGTGCTGCTGGTAGCACTGAGAAGTAACACGCTGATTAAGTACTGTGTCAAAAATCAAGGCTTCAGCAAGGATTAGCAGAAACTCTCAACTATCCATGAACTAAATGAGCTTTAAAAATACCCCTAATGCCGCAAGATTAGTACAAAACCAAAGCCAGCCAAAGCTCACGTGGATAGTAACTGCACATACACAACTTCTGCTACTTCTCCCTTTAAGTTTTTGCCCTACTTGAAAAACAAAGACCCAAGTACATTTTCAGACTGACAGACACGGCTTACGCATGTGACAGCCTTCCAGGCAGGCACAAACCTGTAAGAAAGTGTACGAGAAGGCAGAGAGGCAGAACTAGTTGTAGGTTCCTGGAATTGACCGAGATAGAGCCGGGTCCCTTGCCAAAGAGCCACTGATGCAAACTTCATGAGTACAGCACGTGTGGCTGCGGCAAGACCCAAGCCCAGGACACGCTGAGCCACCCTGAGTACGAATGCAAGTCTTTTGAAAATCCTTCCTTGGCCAAACAACCTGTAACTTGGGACCAACTCCAACAGATGGTAGGAAGGGATCCTGCTGCAGATGCCTGACAGCACAGCCTGCTCTCACTGCAGCCCCAGACCCAAACCACCCCAAGGGCCAGGTGGTGCCAGGGCTCGTGGTCTCAAAGGCACCTAAATGCCAGAATAGTTTGCAACAGTACCTAGTTCTCAGGAGTTTGAAAATGAAAATCCTTTTGGCTCATCTGTGCCAGGGCAACTTCCACAATAGCTGCAGAGCAGTTCCTCAGGTCTGGGGAGGGAAAGCTGCCTGTAATAGCAGGCTGCAGGGCAGCAACTACTAGTTAGCTTTAATTGCAGGCGGCAGCTCAGTTACTGCAGCAGCAAGTGTTTACAGCCTCTGCTTACAGACACAGCAGATAATCAACTCCAGGCGGCTTCAAATGCTTAGACACAGCAACTGCAGCCATTTTACGTTCCCCGACTCGCTTGAACTACTGCTGGGAGCACTTATTTTCCCCCAAATTTGCCTTTTTTATTTGAACGGGGTGCTTTCTGTCCTGTCGAACCAGGCCTGGCCCTGGCACAAAGAGAGATCCGTCCCAAGGCAATGGCATTAGCCACACATATGATAGCTGTCACCGGGGAGGTCTTCTGCTGCCTCCTGAGTGCAGCTAGAAGCGCTCTGCAGGCTGGAGCTGCTAAGTTGCAAACATTGACATTGCTGATTACTTCATGTTTCCAATGTCCAGAAAAAAAGTGAATGTTTAGTAAATAAAAACAAGTGAAATAAGCTTTATAAAGACAGACCCAAACAACTGTGACGGATCTGATTAAAGTACAACAAACTCAATGTTGACCTGATATAACCTGGTAAAGTACTTCTTGCTATGAGTCATTCGTCATATTTTACCAGAACAGAATCTAGAGGAATGGTCTGTTCATGGTTGCTGGGTTGTTTTTGGTTTTTTTGTTCCTACAGCTAGAAAAACTTAAAGTGAACTTGCTCAATGAATAAATGTAGAAAGGAATAAAGAGTGGAAATAAAGTCAGCTTGATCCACATGCTCCCTATGGTGATAAACTGCCTGGTTGGCGTGTGGGTGACATCAAAGCAGCCCGCAGGTCTCCTATTCGCTAGAGGTCTCATATCTTGGCTTTCTCCAAAATGCCTCTCTTACCATTACCAATTGCAGAGGAGAGCAATCCTCCGAAAAGGGCAGAGTCAGCCCCCAAAAAACCCTTTGACTATGAACTCCCATGCAATACTCCTGCTACGCAGGGGCAAAAACATTCCTTCTGGAGGCTGATTCTCTTAAGTCACTTCTTTCATGAAGCTTTTGTGGGATGTTTTAAAGCAGAGCCCTGCTCAGCCCAAGGTACTCCTCATCAGTTTTGGGGCCGGGGGCTGCTGCAGCACCACCCGCTCCAGAGAAGGGCTGGCCGGGGAGCTCCGGGTGTCATGGGGAGCAGGAGAGCTTGCCTGAAACCCTCCTCCACAATCCACAACCACTCCATCACTTCCTTTCTGCCACAGATGGGGCTGCGCGGGTGACAGGAATGAGTCTTTGTCTGGGCACGTACCCTGGCCTCCTGCTAATATCCCTCCTGAAAGGGCAGCTGGAAGCATTTCTGCTCCTGCTGCTCTTCTCGCCTTTTCCAGGTTCGTTTGCTGGAGGAGATGTGGCAGATTATTTTTCCTGCAACTGACTTGAACAAAGAAGTGACATAAACCTTTGGTGAATGGATTGCAGATGGAAGCTGCTGCTGTATGGCTGACATCCGGGTTTAGAAAGCAGACAATGAGAAGAGAATTTCTGTTACTAGTTTAACGCTAAGTAACTGCCTCTTCAAATACAGACTTCAACCTCAAGGCTCTGACTCATTATAATATATGAGACAGATAACTACAATGATTAGACATGAGACTTTATCGCTGGTCCTAATGGACTACAGCCAGCAAAATTCATCATTTTACTCAGATCAATATTTTAACACATCACAAAAATGTGTTTTATCTAATCTTAAAATATATACTTAAGTTTTCTACATACACTGGGTACACAATATAAATCAGCCTGAGTTGACTCATTACAGTAAGATTTGACAGTCTTGATCTTCAAGATATTCTAAGAGCATCAAGACTGTTAACATAAAGTGAATTTTGATAATTCTAAGAAAAACAAAGGGATGAATTTTACAAAGGAAAATATATTTTTTCTTCACCTGCTGTTTTAAGCATAGATTTATCACCCCAGAAAATGAAAGCTCAAATAAACTCATAGATTTATACCATACCTTAAACTTTAACTGATTCAGGATCTATTAACAGCAGAAATTTGAATTCTACATGATAATACCATTTCTCAGAAACCTTAGCCAAATCCTCTTGGATGCTGAAAGCTGGGAAATAACCCACTGGGTATAAACTGGCATGACAAAGTCCAGGATCCCATCCACCCAGGACATACCAGTGCGGTGCTTCTATCTAAACAGAAAGGGTCTTCATGACTTGCTGTGGCCAACATTTCTGGGCAAGAAAGTCTCCATGTTCAGGATTAGCTAGAGATTTTCACTATTCACATTTTCCTTTGTTTTTAACCTGAAATATATAAATACTAATTCAAACCATGTTCATTTACCTATTTCTTTCTCAGTGGAAATCTACCTAAGTAGAGAATTTAAGACTTGGCTTCCTATTTTCCATGGACTTTCCACTGCACACTTGATATCACTGTAGACCTTGACAGCAGTATTTTGTTACAATCTTAACACTGGTGTAAGGTACATACAATGCTGGCTGAGCATCTTCCTAACACACACACACACAAGCCTTCAGACCATAAACAGGTTTTATAGTCCGCAAGCTGAATTCTGACCTGGTTAGCAACAGTGAAATTCAGAGCAATCCTACCAAACACAGAGAGAATATGCTGGATTCATTTCAGTGTAAATGAAGTGGGAGTCTGGCCCCACGCAGCTACTCCTGTTGCTGTCTGGAGGCCACGACAGTTCGAATAAGAGGGAACAAAGCGTCCAAGGTTTCTGCCTTTGCTCAACAAATTCAAGGACAAAGGTAAACTCGGCTCTCAAAGACCCTCAGCCCTGTGCAGACAGTTTATTCTTTGCTGAAATACAAAAACAAGAGATCTGAAAGGCAACTAAAATCTACCAAAACTGCTGTTCAACCTAGATGAAACCTGTTAATTCCAGCCCTTGATATTTTTTCCTATTTCTGTTTCATAAAAGATGTAGACAAATGTCACAGACTCAGTAATTTACATAATGTAGCATTCTGAGTCAGTGCAATTTGCTTTGATAAAATCTAGCATTTACATTAATCTAAATCAGGTTCCCACTGATGCATCTCTATCAAGAAAACCATACAGATTCAGATCTATATTTTAAGGTCGGAATATTACCTGAGGTTCTGTTCCAGTATCTTTTTCCTTTTATCTATTTTAAATTGATTCCTAGAAGAACTATCTCTGATGCTGCCATTACAAGACAGTGTAAGCGATACGGTAACACAGCCTCTGTTTTTTTAATCAATTTCTTAAATTTTAGTACCAGTTTTGAATCAGTTTTACATAAAATACCTATTGCAAGCCAAACTCTGGCCTCTGATTCACATCATTAGCAACACAGAATTTGGACAGCTTGCGGTTTTTGTAAGAAGAAAAGCTTTACTGAGCGTAATGAGTTGCCAGAGCTGCTGAGACCCACTCTCTTATTCCCCAGTTCCCAACAACACCATTACCACTCCTACAACCCAGCCCCTCTTCTATGCCTCAGTCCAGAGGTGAGTTTTGGGCTAACTCGGGTGCCGAGGAAGCCACCCAGATGGCATCGACCCCAGCGGGGACTGGGACTGCTCACTGCTGTGCCAGCAGACAGCACTGGCCTCTCCCGGCCCTCAGGAAGACCCTGCTGATTTTTGGCCACGTGTTCGGCTTGCCACACATGCCAACCATTATTATATATGTTTGTTTGTTTGTATTCTGGGCCTAATTCCCCACTGCATTTCTTCAGTGTTACTCCACTGCAATACATAAAGATAAATTAGAACAAAACTGGAGTAATACTGTTGTGAAATGGGGCTCAGTGCCTTCTAGCACACTTTAGACACAACTGAGGATTCCCATTTTGTTTATAAATTCTCCCCTTACTCGTTATAGGAAACTTCGGTTATCGAGCTGCAAGCTTGGCACTAACAAAAGTGAATAATTTCATTTTGTTTGGAATAATTAACGATGCTGTCCCAAAGTGACTTCTAACATTATTTGTAATGCAGTGAGGCCTGTGTGGCCTCTGGCCCAGATGAGTGGCCACTGTAGTAACATTGTACACGCAGAGGGAAAAAGGCAGTCAGCAGTCCCTGAGATTGGTAAAGGTCAGAACTTTTACACAGAACATGCTAACAATTGCGGGGATTTTTTTAGCTCTTGATAGGGTATTTAAGCGATAAAATAAATGTGATTATCACTTCACGTGCCTACAGCACCATTACACAGATCTCAGAACTTGTGGATGGAGGAAATGGTTGCTGTTCCCATTTTCACCTTCAGAGGAATTCAGTCCCAGCACACCTCGTGCTGAGCCCCATCACGCCTCGGCACGGCGACAGCTCCCCCAGCTTCCCCACTGACCAGCAGCCACAGGCACTGGCAACAGGGGGACCACTTGATAATAGCCGGTATCTGGAAAACACCCACTGATTTCTGAAATCCAAATCAATAGTTTCTGGTAATTCATGCACAATTTACATGATGACTTGGTAACTGCAGTGTTACTCCAGCAAAGCGACTATGAGTCCTCACTCTCAATGAACCACACACCAAAAAAGGATGGAATAAATCACAAACAAGTCAGGAAAAGAAAGCCATCCACTCATTAATCCACACCAACATTTTCTGTCCACAGAGAACACAGCTGAATGGAAATCTGTTCTCACTTTGTAAGCTGCTCAAATCCAGCAAGCTGTATTTGCTGCAGCATCTACCCAATTTAGAGATTCCTTATAGACCCATATGCCATGCGCAAGTTACACCGGGCTTGAAATTTGTCTGTTTTCAAAAGAAATAATGTGAATCACATGCTCCACAACAACCCTGGAGATGTGGATATCCTTAACACTGGTCTGTGCCCCATGGTCATCATTTTGGCCAAACACTGAATTTAAAATGCTCTAGGCCTTCACCATCTTAATATTTGAGATGGCTCACTGGGGTCTTCATTAAGGTCCCCACTTTCTGACTGAAAAACTTTCAAGAACTTTTCCATTCAGGCCACATACGCACAGATCTTTGTCTGGAGGCTGTGCGCTCGCCCCACATCGGATCCCTGGGCTGCTCACTAAAGTACAGCCAAGTATGTCTGTGTGGTGAGGGCACGCTGTAAAGCATTTGTAGTTATACCCTGCACTAAGAGAAAAACAGCAGCTTAAATGATCTGGCTTGTACTTTAGAAGAATTTTTTAGACCCTATAATAATGGTTTTCTATAGATAGCTTGCAGAAATGGATGCCTTTATCAATGCAAAAAAAAAAAAAAAGTAGTATGAACATTTTCAGCTGCTCAAAGTCAAATGTAGTTTTTAAGTGTTTAGCTTTTTGGAGAGTCCAGCTTAAGTGTAACAGGAACAGAATGTGCAACATGCAGAAACTGAATTGTTTCAGATGAAAAAAGAGGTCATCTTTAAGGCACTAGCACCTAATTCCATGTTTTGTTTTTTTTTGACAGAATTCAAGGGTCAGATAGAATATCCTGCACTTCAGAGCGAATGTCCTCTGAAGTCAGGCATCCTTGGTATTCTGGGGTTACTGGCAAATAAGGGTTGCGATTGCCTTGGCAAGACATTACCTCGTGGGCAGCTGAGCAGCATGTATGTGTGGATGTTACACCTCCTGAGTTTCAGCAGCTCTTCCCTCGTACTCCAGCAACTCTGAGACCACTCTGTTTTCCTCTTTGCAATCAGGACCGGCCACACTGTGTCTCACAAAATGCTTTAAAGGCAGCCACGCAAAAACAATGTGCCTAGCAATTCCCAGAAAGCTGAGACCTATTTCCTCTCTCCTTTTCCCCTCACCTGATACAAGTCTGGCTACTGCAGTGGCCAGGAGAGCTATAACTGAGCTCTGGGGACCAACTAACTCCTCATAGGCTGGCATCAATATAAAAATTTGGGTGTGCTATCCTCTCTCATCTGTTGGCAGAAATAACCTCTAGCCAGATGTAAAGGCTAGCCAAGAAGACAGAGAAGAAACTGGTCTTTAAGTCTTGCAGGTCATCAGGGAAGACACACTTGAAACCAGAGCATTAAACATGTTGGGGTTTTCACCCCTCCAAAAAAGTAAATCCAGCCTTGGCTTTACTAACACCTTTGTCTAACTGAAAAGGAACCTCTCATTCGCCTACTGCTGCCTCAGGTGTATTAATTTTGCAGGCAGGCTGTAGCTGACTTTCCATCCCCCCACTTGAGCAGACGCTTTAGTACAAATACTACATTCTTCTGGCCCAGAGGGAAATTCTTGCTGCCTGCACTTTAACAGTTGAGCTGCACGGCACTCTGGGAGACTTAAATATGGCACAGTAGTTCTATTGTTTAATATTATTAAAACGGCTTGCTCTCTTGTGATTCTGTAAGATCCTGGAGTATAGCAATAAGTGCTAATCTCTCTCATATCTATCAGCTAGTTCTCTTCTTTCTACTGGATACCACTCGCTAGTTTATTTTAGAGATGATTCCAGATGCAGCAGGATACAATAGGTCTCCACCATTATCAGTTTTTGTTTTTTTCTGTATGGACATGAATTTCAGTGGCAGTTTTCCTTGAAAAATCTGGATTGAACAGTGTCAGCTGACTAAAAGGAAATTCCAGTCTATCAGGAAGATTTCCAGTTACTTTCTTTATGTCAAACAAACTTCTCATGTCTTGATCTACCAACACTGCAATAGGCCACAAACAGACCAAGCAAAGCAAGAGAGCACAGCACAAAAGTAGCATAAAACAGCCAGTGGATCTGCTAGGCTTCTTAGAAGATCTCTATTTTGTCCTAAGCCTTCCATCTGTTAAGGAACAAACTTTTGCTTTTTCTGTTGTCATTAATAACCCATTGGTTGCGCTGACACAGTTCAGGCTTTCCTGAGTCGAATCATATTTTCTATCTGCTGCCATCCATTATCTTAAAAGCATAAAAACATTTCCCAAGCAATGTCAAATGGCCTCCAGCAAACTGCTGTCATATCCCAGTTGGGCAGGTAGCAAGCTGAAGTTACCCCTCCTGCCCACCTGAGACAAGCTCCTTACACGTCTCCATCCTTTACATATGGTATCCTGGATGCTGCAGTTGATAATAGTCCTCTGAGAGTGGATGGTGACAGTATGGAGCTGCCTCCTTCTTTTTCCCCATTTTCCCAGCCATCTGCCACACACAACACCTTCACACAGCTTACTCGGGTGTCTGTGAACCTGCTGGGCACCACTGGCATGTGGTTTTCTGCATGGTCCAAAAGGTGAGCTCTCCTCACCTTAAGTAAGCACAAACTCATTTGTGTTCTCTCTCAAGTACCCTGTCTGGGAACTGCTCCCAAAGACAGCAAAGAAGCAGGCTCCGAGATGTAATTTCACAGGCAGAATAAATGCTAAATCAGTGGGAGAGGCCAATACAGTGAAAGAGAAGTGTTCAATATGGATAATGAACATTTCAGCATTTTTGTTTATTGAATACAGGTTTCCCAGGCTGAGCGCGACTCAGCTGTCTACTGATATTTGAGAAAAACGAAAGAGACGTTCTTGGCACTCAAACCTTTTCTATATAGAGAACTTTATCTCCAATAAATGGAGGAAGACTGGAGATGGCAGGCATATTCAAGATGTCTTTTTAAAAAATAAAAGGAAATTCACAGTAGTACATCCTTTTTCTCACTCTAAGGTCTAGAATTAATTTTGCTTGTTCACACCAATAACCAATCCAATAGGTTAACTCCAGGTTTTATCGAAAGGATGAAAACAGACAAATGGATTTAAGAGCACTGGGGATCCCTTCTTTCTTTTGACCACTAGGAACTTTGCTGGCTGAGGGGATGAGAGGGTTTCCTCTAATACAGATGCCTCTTCATTTGTGAGGACCTACAGGGTAGTTTGAAACCTGAGACTGGTTTTCTGCTGGAGTCTGGTTCAGTAACACACAGTGCTTCTGCCAGCCCACAGGGCTCATTACATATTACACGCTCGCTAGATGGGATCATTTTTATTTTTTTTTCCTTAAGTACAGTAGACCCTTTTTACAGCTATGCCGATCCCCATAAACTTTGCATGTCTTTAATAAAGTGGGGGGTTCATTATAATCAAAATTGCACTTAAGTCAAATTTGATGCAGCAAAGCAATGTTCCATACTAGTTCTCTTATAAACAGAATTTCACTCTATCTGGATTTGTGGTAGGCACACTCCATTTTATCTTACTGAAAAAAAATCTGTTTAAAAAAATTAACTCTACTATTTGATACAAAGCAATCTCTGCCTACAAGTAGCATTTCCTTTACAAAAGAGCAGGTGGATATGCCAAAGACAACACTGCTGCTATAAAATGAATTATTACGGAGCATGATTTTTTCTCTAGAAATGCACAAGCGACCAGGACGTTGCCACCTCCTAGTAAAGTTTCAGAGGACTAAAGCTGTGGCAACCAAGGTCTCGGCAGAGCAGTCTCCCACGAGGCAGTTCCTTTTTTAATAAACAACCCATCAGCAAGGCAGCCCATAAAGCACTCTGCCACTGTCGTCGTTAACTGGGAAACAAATTCAGCTGGGTATCAAATAGCCACTTAAGATGAAATCCTGCCCGCAGCGAAGTTCATTGACATCAGTACTGTCTAGATATACTCTCCACCTAAAATGTTTGTACTTCCCAAGTAAAGTACAAGGGCCATAATTATGCAGATAATAATCTATAGATGTTGAATAGTCTCATATAAATTATTTAACCTTGAGATTTCCTGGAAAGAGAGACATCATCTGGAGATACTTTTATCAGATAGATACTTTTACCAGTTTTATGACAGCAGTGAAACTTTCACAGAGTCTTGGTGCAGTTACAAAGTTTGAAGGAAGGATCTGTAACCATGCAGGGATAAGAAACATGGGGTAAGAGGTGCAAAACCACTGAATGAATCTATGATACAAACACATGCATTCACCTGCAAGCTGCAGAGACAGACAACTGCTGTATAAAATCATGAACACTGATAAGCACACAGCTAGCAGTGGTTAAAAAGTCCATTTGGTCAACTGATATGGCCTTTTCCCGTGTCATTTGGACAGCCATTTTTAAATGGTGCTTGCCTTCCTAGAATGTGGGTAGGATGTGAGGAAATGTTTTTTTCAGAAGCCTTATCGGTCTCCTCAAGTTACAAGTCCTCAGACCCTATACAGGCTCATCCATAGGGGCCATTTGAATCCCAGCACCATGTGTGATCTCTGGAATAAGCAGGTTCTCTGCTCCCCCTGGCACAGACTGCAAAACGTGAGCAGAGCAGAGTTGAGACAAGCACAGCGAAACAGCTTCTCAAATATTGGGATCACCAGGTACCTACCACCTTCTGCATGATTTTATTGACACCTAAATCCATCTGGCTCATCCAAGAAGGTCTGATGTTGTAGCTGAGACTTGCACAACTGTCCTACGACAGGAATCGGTGCTGGAGCCGTGCACCGTGAGGAGCCTGGCCTGTTCTGTCACAGGCCACAGAGCTCCATCCTGCATCCTTCCGCCAGGCAGCGACACCCTCATTCCACTCAGATAACAGTGATGAATTAGAAGAAGGAATTATATGAAAGAAAGAGGTTTCACTTAGTCATTCCAGAATTAAATGGTGTCAACCTATGCAAAAAAATCCCTGATTAGTTGCACGGGAAACTGGCATCCATCCAAAAATCAACCTCCCTTGAGATACAAACTCTGCCATCTGACAAGATGGAAGCTCCCTTAATGTGTTTTGCAACTATCCAAAATATGTTTCCACCCTGAACTTTTTTGCTTTCTCACTCTGCTGGTTTTTCTAAGAAAGGATGGAATGGGCCTAGGCTTTCTCCTGCAAGCACAAAAGCTTTATGCCACAGAACAAACAAGAGAAAAAAGACACTGAAGTCCTGTCTGGCGACACCATTAATAAGTTCACAGTCACCATTTCCTTCTTCCTCCCCTGCACCAAGTGTTTCTTCCCAGACAGTGATCCAGACTGCTGATAGCTCTGGCAGGGAGCTTTTACCAGAAATTTTAGCAGGAAATGTTAATTTGCAAGCCTCAGTGTCCTCCCTCGGGGAAGACGGAAGCTGTATCTGCACAACCAGACCATGAGGACTCGGAGCTCCTCAGACCTGCCTCCAACACACAGAAGAGAAACTCCTCTGTATCTCCAGCAAAGCTGAGTAAAAAACCAACTGTACTCATTTATTTTCTTTTGCCTTTTCCCCCCAAGCAATGAAATACTAGAAGAATGTCCAAAGAAAACAGAAAAATTCTATTAATGAAATATCCAATTTAGTGTAGTTTCATGGCATAACTCTGAGCTCAGCCTGACTTCTAGGACACAAAACCTAGCTGGAAAGTTGTACAACTAGAATAAACCAAAACTATTGCTTTGTGTAAAAATTCTACTGGATTTCTATAAACCAGTTTAACGGTAAAGATAGCCTGTGTGAAACAATAAGTATTACACATATATTACAAATAAATTAGATAACGGGGACAAATAGTTTCGTAGTATAAAGTCTAACATTTCATGTAAGAGACAGAAAGGAAAAGCCACACTCACTTTAAGAACGGTTCCAATAAAGCTACAGTACAACTACAGGTCACTTGGAGAATTAAAAAATAAAAATAAACCTATAAACTCATTGAAGAATGATGTAGATCAGACTCTTGAAAAGTTTTATTAGATAGATCACCTGATTTCTTTTTCTTCCTCTATGAACTTTGAACATAAGGCTTAATTACTTAGTATCAAAGCAGGAGAGAAGAGTGTTCTTGATTAGGAAAGCTTTTATCAATCATGGGAAGTTTCATTTGACTTGTTTTATGTGTTTGCATGTTCCTTTGAGCCAGGACAAATGTTCTTACCACATTCATATTTGTGTGGTTAGCAGATTTTTCTGCATCTCTTTTGTCCTTATCCTCCAAAGACAAAACAAATGCTGTGCTGCTAAATGTTGAACTTTGCAATTTTAGTACTAGGTTGTGACAGGAATATATTTTGACTAACTGTATGAGCCACTAACATGTACAGTCTAGGCAGCTGCCACCGAACACCAAAGATCTATTTTTTTCTTCACTGCTCAATTTGAACCAATATGTCATACTCTGGATGACTTCAGAATATACTACGAGGTACATAATTTAATCCAGTTATATTTTGTAATCTAATTTTGCTAAGAACATTCAAATGTATTCCAACAAAACAAACCTTCTGTGAAACAGCAGGAAAATATTAGAGATGGTATCAAACCATCACTCCATTAGCCATAAATTACTCACAGTACGTTCCCCACAAAGCAGAGTAACAAAATTTGCAGGCCACAATATGAGGTTGTACCCAAAAATACTTTCCAGATGAAGCAAGCAAGATTTGCAGCGGTTTTCTGACACAATCAACAATTTCCTTCTTTTGGAAGAGAGATTATCTAGTGCATTTGCTGCATGGATTCTGTCTCCTCATAGACCTTCCTTTCCAAGTTCAGTGAGCAATAAAAGCTAAAAAGGACACTTGCACAAATGGAAGATCTGTCACGGCTCTGATCTTCCTTCTCTGTGCAGCCGGCCCCAAAAGCTGAATACCTGCTCACCTGTCAATTATTTTGTTAGAAAAACCTAACAAATACATTGCAGGTGATATTTCAGCCTCATGCCCCTTCTTTATTCTTAAATAATACAGCCCTGCCATGTACTGTTTGGGAAGTAAAGCATGGCTTGTTTGAACCATAAGCTAATACTACTTAAAAGTGTCTAAGATTGATTTATATTTTTTTTAATAGGAGAAACATGCCTACATTGGGAACAATACTGTAAACATGGAACTATGGGTGTCTCGACTCATACCCCACATATTACATTTCTACTTCAGACTGAGTTTTAGGACAGAATTTTGCAGCATTTATGACAACTTTAAGCTTAACTGATGGTTTTTCTTTACAATTTGCCCTTGTGTTTTTGCCCATTGTATTTTTTTTAATCTGCATGGCATATAGAATTACCAGGACTACCGTTTGACTGGCTTGCTATTTTTTGAGAGAGTAAGAAGAATCTATTGGCTCTGCCAGTCAAGAAAAAACACTTCTTCCCCCAAGTTCAACTTTGAGATTTTAGTTACAGCCTTTACAGCACTGTAACTAAAAGCAGTGCTATGCAAATCAATGTTTCCCACATAAGAAGCTTTTCACAGAGTCTGCAGCAAGAAACACCTCCTGGTAAGTATAGATCTATTTTCTTACAGTACATGATAGCGTATGTTCTTCTTCAAATGTTCCATTATTTCCAGTATTTCTGTCATATAAGATTATTTTTACTTTCTTTTTATCTAGTTATTACTGTTCCATCACTGCAGTGCCTACCAGTTGTTTTCTTGACACGAGTCTCTCAGTCTCTTCTGGAACTCTCCCAGTTTCATATGGTTGGAAAAACTGCATCCCTTTGACTGCAAGCCACCGGCAATGGTGACAACATTCATTTGACTCTGTTCTGTCATCTAACACAGGACTGAACAACTGGAGCCTCAAGCTGATTATAGGAGCTCAGAGGCAAACATCTGGAATTTATTTGTTAGAAATAAAATGAATGACATCTTTTCAGGAGTTTTAGCTTGCACCTGTACTTATAAATCTCCATGAAGGCAAGTTATGAATAAATGTAATCAGGAGCAGGAGGCAGGAGGCTCTGATTTTGAGCCCTTTGGCTCAACCCCTGTCAAGGGCCCCAGGAAGAAGGTCGGTACTGTGATGCCCTGGAGGCACAATTTGTTCAGAGCTCTCCTCTTCCACCTGAGGATAAGGAATACACTACATTAGGCCTCCTGGGGCCCACCATGCTTTCAGTACACATGTCCAGCCAGCTCTGCAGAGCAGGTTGGGTGGCAGGGCACGCTCTCTTGGTCTCCTCTCCCTGATGATGGAGAGCTCTACCCAGCCTTACAGTCCACACAGGCAAGGGTGAGTCTGACCAGCTCTACCACGGGGGAAATGTAGCCCTGAAGGTTGTTTTTGTTGTCTGTAACACCACAAGTGGTTCAGAATTCAGCAGAAGCTGCGAAGGGGAATGTAAAAGAGGTCAGGAAGGTATTAAGAGGACAGTACTGCAGACAGAGTAGTGATGGGGTGGGGGGTACAGAGGTCAAAAGAATCAAACACCACCACTGTTATCTGACGGGAGGGCACAAAGGTACAGGATGAACCACTGAAAATATGTAGAGGAGGGAACAGGGAATACACAGAGAGGAAGAAGGGCAGGGGAGAAACAAAGAGAGAGAAGCCCCTGCCAATTGTTTGGATGAAGTGTTACCTTTGCCTAGGCACTGAGCTCATTGTCTGCAGCCGTCTCCTTTCCTGCTTCTTTCCTGAGCCTCCCTCAGCACAGACAGGGCTTGTTCCAAATCGGAAGGTGACTGATGTGGGTCCTGTGCTACAGGCAGGTCTACACCAGGGACTAGATCAACTTCTTTATTTTCACTTGTGCAAAGTGCAAGGTTTTCACTGCAAGGATTTAACTGACTGAAGTGCAAGTTGACTATATCTTATCCAGCTTGGCAGCCTGCCTCAGAGAATGCTCATATTGGTATGGATTGGTATGATCTTCACGAGACAATCCCATTGCAAATGCAACCAAAACATCTGGTGAAGCAAAGCAAATTCACATGGCTACCTATGGCTGAGCACTGCATCCAGGTCATTTCTGTATATACAGACTATGGGCCCCTTAAGGGATGCAGGATGCTGGAAGAACAGGAACTCTGCATTGGGGCAGAAACCGTTACATTCCTTTCTCATCATAAAGGAGGATACTCTGAGGGGAACAATATTTTTGTTTCTGCACAGACCCAAACACGAAAAAGTCAGAAAAGACAAAAAGAACTCAGCATTTCAATGAGGTGACAGCGCAGATGCTCCACACTCAGTACTTCCCACACAGACTATTTTCAGTTACTGAAAACATCACTGAGACAGTGCAGCAAAACTGTATTTAGTAGGGAAAGGCACTAGGGAAAATGTTCTGTTTGTGTCTTAATACAAAACCTCAAAAAAAAAAAAAGACAAACCCCCCCAGCGGTAGGCTAGTTCCTGCATACCATCCCAGTACACCCTGTTGGTCCGTCTGTCATCAGATGTTCCCTGACTTTTTCATTGCTCTGCAGGACAACTTCAAAAGTTCTGACTTGTGTGGTTGTTTTCTTTTTCTGGGTTTGTTTTGTTTGTTTGTTTGTTTTAAAATAAAAGACCTTAGAAGATGTGTTACAAGAACTGCTTTCATGACGTGATCAACCGCTCTTTGCCAAATACATAGGCTCGTTGGAGAAAGGTTTGGAGACAGTAACAGTTAGCTGGGGGGAACCATTTGGAGCATGACAGACCCACGGAAGAGACACAAGACTCAAGCACACAGCATGCTCTATTTTCACAAAGGTTGTTTCTTTTTTCCAAGCACTTCCTCTTGCTATGGATGACAGGAGGGTAATACGATGATGCTGCTAGTACTACCGACTAAAGCTGCCCCAAGCTTTGTCTGGAAGAACTGTTGAACTAAGGTCTGCTCTGCTCGTCACTGGTCCTTGTCCAAGTGGAACTTTATAACCCTGTGGCACTGGCCAAAAAACAAGCAAACCAAAATTGTAAGGGGATCAGACCCCTGGCAGAGTTTCAGTGCCTGTGTTCTCAGCAGCCAGACTCTGCTGCGCTGGCTGGTAGAGGAACTATTGATGAATGCATTGTTGACAGTTCCTCTGTCTACAGAATTACAGCACCAGCAGCTTCACAGTCAACAGCTTGTAGAATGTTTTGCAATACCTGGATGGAGGTGTTTTCACATATACATCATACAGCACCACATTATCAACTATTTCAGGCTGCTTCAGGAAGCTACTAACATAATTCCGCAAGAAAGCGCACTCGTGGAAAAGAAAAATTCAAAAGCCATTAAAAAAATCCCTCAGCCTGAAACAAATGTGGGTTTTTATCACTGCTCAATATTTAAACTGTCAGCTTTATCCTCCTAGTAAGTAGGCAGCTCCAGTTCACAACTGAACACCTACTTTATTTATTTAGCTACGCTGCATTTAACCTTACATCCTGTCTGCTGGGTGCATCCGGCTCCACAGATCTCCTTGCAGCAAAGCTTTAGCATGAGGTGGGGGAGCTACTTTCCACAAGCCAAAAAACAGGAAATTTGATGACATTGTTCAGTGAGCAGACGTCAGCAGAGAGTGATACAAAAGAGTAAACAACTTCCTAGCAGCAGCAGACAAATGGGCCGGAACTACTGGAATCCTGTGATGTCTGGTGTGTTTTGCATGAAAATTACTGTCTCAATGAAACAGGGAGAGATCTTTGTCTGATGCAAATTGGAGCTGCTCCCTGGAAATCTAGGAACTACACCAATTTGGTCTGCTTAAGATCTGACTCCAAGTCTTTACCTTTGTGATCCTGAAAACATCATTTTGGGGAATTCATGTTTTTTATGTTCTAAATATTTTGTAAATGTTCTCATTATTATAAAAAAAAAGTTGATTTGAATAAAAAGGATAAACTTCAGTGAACGTACAGAAGACCGTCAGAAATGCAGGTGCCATTTCATTATAATCATATTACCATCAGTCTTATACACATATATGATGTGTGTATATATATATATATACAATATTCTTGTTAAAATACTTCGATATGAAGGAGGCTCTGCCAAACAGTGGAACCAAACAGTAGGTATGACATCTCCTTTTTGGATTTCAGTGTTTGCTTTGTGGAATCTGCTCTCATATTTTCTAGCTATGGGCAAATGTCAAATATGATCCAAAAAATAACTCTCAGCTAGGTGCATGATGAGTCAAAGCCCGGTTATAGCAGACAGAAAGGAAACATAGGGGAAGATATTCTTGCTCTAATTGAATGCCATTCTGCCCATCTTTGTCCAATTTAAAGATCTCTTAACTGCAAAAAGTAATATTTGACCATTGACCACAAATATGGAGCTTCACTATTGCATCCCAAGAAAAATGGTGTCACTTGGAATAACTCTCTTCCCTGCTCAACTACCTTAAAGAGACCACAGAGGCATATCATTTTTCACGTCCTTTATGTTGCCTTTTGAGCTATCCCTTTCAAAGGGGCATAGAGAATTAAGTCCTATTCTAAACAAGTTAGTTCTTAAGAGAAGCTCTTGACAAACAGTCAGACTAGGACCTTGCTGGGGGGTTATGATCTGGGAAAATCTGGGGACACAAAATACACAGGGATGTTCTCCAGGGAGATACAATTCAGCATGTAAAATACCAGGACTCTCCTCTCACCCAGGTATCCCTTCTTGCCAAAATCTAAGCAGAACAGACTCCTAAAATGAAAATTAGCAGCTAAATTTAAAGCTGTCCACAAGACCGCTCTACTCTTAGTAAAGGAGGGAAGGAACAACAGGAAAGAGCCAGATGCTTCTCAGTTCTCCTCACCAAATTCTCTTCTCCTTGAATACAAAAAATGCACTGTGTAATCCAGGGGAGGAAGACACACCAATAACCATGTCAACGCTGCAGTCAAATGACAAGGCAAACATGTGGGGCCAAATCTATCTGCTTGAGCAGATTTTGTTCTTCCTAAACATTGGCAAGTAGCCATAGGCTAACAAATGGCTAGGCAAAAATAAATAAACAAAACCAGACACCTGAAGAGCAACAAATGCCTGTAAAAAACAGCAGGTCTATAAAAAACCCCAAACTGCTTCTCATTCCTCACTCTACCTACATCAGAATTTTCCTGGTTTCAACTAATTTGTCACTTCAGCAGAGTATGAGATTGTTTCCACCAGTTCTGTCATTCTTCCCTGACTTCTCAGTTTGAACGTAAGAAGTAAGGGTTTAGAAAACAAACTCCTGCCTGAAGCTGATCATTCAGAATCCTCCTCTACATTTGGTTACATTACAAAATTAAAAATATATACATCATGAGCAAAAACTTCCAAGAATAAGCAAATCCACCTGGAGGAACTCCAAAGTATTTATCAGAGAATGATATTGACCTGGGTGTGCCAACAATGTCAAGAAGTTAATCTTATCAGAAGGTTTTCTGCAAAACTCCCATGGCTTCAGGATGAAAACATTATTTTACTATAACTCCCTTTCCAAAGTTCCTTTCCACTAAGGCTTATGGCTAACACATGGATAGGGAAAGAGACCTTACTCTGACCTGCAGCAACAGCGACGACGGTGTTGTGACATGACCCGAGTGGAGATACATGACTGTACGCCTGTCATCCACACGGTGCACTTATTTAGGGCCTTCCATTGTTAAGTTCTGATTTATATCAATAGAGGTGACAGTGGTGACCAAAGGAAGATAGCACGTGGTTTTAAATACAAATGAAACTATGGAATCCTATTGTGTGCAAGCCCAGAAGCGAGGACAGCATAGGAAGGGTGGGTGGCTGTGCTGAGCAATCTGCTGATAGGGGTTACTATCTCTTCTTGATAGGGTCTGGCAAAAAGGACAGTAACTTCTACAGGATTTCCCTCCCCCTTTTCAATGGCCTGAGGCCCTGGGCTAGCAGGTATGACACAAAATGCAAAATGTTTTCCAGTTATCTCTACAATGCCGTACCACTGAGATGGATTTTGCAAGCCAGGCCACCGTTTCCTGCTTTTTCCCCATGCAGCTGAACGGAAAACTCTTTTTTATCTTTCTGTGTCTGGAATATCTTGTCATTATCACCTACATTCAATTAAATTTTTATATATGATTTTGTTTCATGGAAGTGTATTTTGAAATTTTACTTCTGCAATACAATGCACAAACACCGTCTAATCAGATTAAATAAGCAATAAAAACATAGCCAACTTCATAAGTCCCTTTATGGGGGAGTTAACCTGGAGACCACTAACTACAGTACTTCCTATATTTTACACCTATTTTGGGTCATTTTACATTAAATTAGAAAATGGACTAAACTGAAATGTTTTCTGATATAAAAAGAGTGCTTGTCAGGAAAAACGAGAGCTCCAAGGGTTCGATGCACCTACCATTCGCCCATCCACAAAGGGGAGTGTGTTTCTTAGGGGATCACTGCACAGTGGTAAGCTTTGTTTCTGTAGAGATTTTGACATATGGCTGAAGTTAGACCTTAAATTAGAATATTCCTCTTTGAATTGAGAAATGATCTTTCTGTGCAAATGAATAGTGTATTCAGTGTGAATAAAGCTTCTGCTATGGCACAGTTCATCTTATCTACTGATGTCATTTCCTCTTAGTTGCTTCTGTAATATTAATAATCACCATATAGCCAAAGAGGTCATATACTAGGAATGTATACTTTAAAATTCTTCAACATCGCAGAAGAGCTTGAACAAAAAAATCTATGTTTCTGGCTAGATGGACACACTGAGTGACTTGCAAGGAGATGACGTTACGTCATTTAAAGGTGGGGATAAAGAAAACTCTCTACTTAGGGGGAAAAAGACTCCAGATTGCAAGAGAAATGCAAGAGTTGAACATAGAAAGGAGAATCACTAATGAACAGTGAAACTAACCTTCCTTAATAAGCAAAAAAGGGTCATAAACAAAGTAATCACACTGATATAACTAAAAGTTCACACAAAAATCATGAAGATTTGATTTATGGGTTATGAAGATGGGATTAATGGGATGCGATTCTTGATAAAATTAATCATGTTCTAAAGTGACTTTTCCTGAACACAACATTTTCAGCAGTGAATTTAGCGAATTCCTAGCTGCACAGACACAAGGATTTCCATTTACTCACCCAGCTGAAAAGCAGAACAAATAAAAAAAATGCAGGTGCAGAAAGGAGACTGGTGCCTTTTAAGGTAACTGCCCTGTATGAACTTCTCAGAAAATCTCAGCCTAGAAAGCTGGGGTATCATTTTTGTGATGAGTGCTCTGCTTGGTGGGACTGTGGCTATCTCCAGGTGTTATGATGAAGTTCGGCCCTTTGTACATAAGCATTTTCTGCAAAGCAGAAAATGAACCTCTACCACATACATGGAGGAAAATGAAGGCCCAGGTCCTAGTCAGATAACCAAGGTGCCAGCATTAAAAGGCTGGAAACCCTAGCCACCCCTCTAACTCATGGACAAATGCAGGAATCCATGTTTCAGATACAAAGGGGCTGAGGAGACAGAAGAGCTCACAGGACTGACCGCCTTAGAGCAGACCAGAGCTGCTGGCAGCAGAGTGGGATTTGGGAGGATCTGCCCCTTCTGAATGACCCAACAGTCACCCTTTGAGCTTTAATAGGATACCTCCCTGCCGATATACCAAGGGAAGTTAATAAGTGTATTTGAAAAATGAAGTGGATGTTTAAAAAAAGAGAATTAAGACATTCCTTTATCATCTTTGATTTAGAAAAGCCCTTCATGTCATCAGATAAAATTTTGAATGGGGCATTTTTCTCCTTAAAAATAATGAAAATTACTTTCTAGTAAAAAACAATTGTTTCTACACAGAAAATTTAAAAACAGGATAAAATAATACATAAAAAATTTAAGGAGACAAGTTCTAGGGCACATTGGAGTGAAGTGACATTAAGAGCTGAAAAATTAGCTCTCAAGAAACAGTGTCAGAACACAGTAGATGGGAGCTTTCAAGACGGGCTGACAAAGAAAAACTGTAAGTAAGAACTAGTTAAAGACAGCAGTGATTCCTCAGAATATTACAGAAGCAGCAATATCTCACAAACATGTTTTGGGTTTTTTTTTTCTTCAGAATGAATATAGGTCTGTGACATAGACACTACTCTTTTATGTATTGGTAATCATTCTTTTAGGTATTTCAGAGCATGGAAATACTGTTCTGGGAGAGATCCAAATACTGATTTGACAAGGCCTTTAAACCAAATAATTTTGGATGGAATTTTCTTCCTCCTAGTACTTTGGCATTACGTTCTCACCAGAATGTTTTCTTTTTTTCTTCACTTGTAAGTACCAATGTTACCAGGTCTAGAATCTCTTTAAGGGATCTCAAAATAGCTGATCTTTCTCTGAAGGCCAGAGTTCCAGCTCCTGGGGTGACATGACTGCATGGGAACCTGGGGTTTCCTGGCAAAAAGGTGATTTCTGCCTATTGCAGTTGCAGAAAAAAGCTGGAATCAGCAGAGAGAATGAAAATGTGCTGTGATTTAAAAAAAAAGAAAAAGTAAATTTCTTAAGCTTAGTGCATTAATTTTTTTTGTCTGGAATAGTGATTTTTAATCCCCTGAGCTGGCAGTACTGCATCAGTGCAACAGGAAGGGGTCACAACTGCTACAGGACTTTGATCTGAGCAAGAAAGGCATTAAGTGCAAAGCAAAACAGGGTGAAAGGGCAAGGACCAACCTGATTTAGTCTTGTGCCCAAATTCAGACCCTCAATCAATACTCAGACAGACATTTTCAGCACCCAGTTCCCAGATACAGGACTGCCACTTTTTACAGGAGACATGCAATAGGATGCAAACCAGCAAACAGAAGTAACCTGGGCTACCACGTATCACAAAGGCTAACCTGGAAAGAGCTGGTTCCAGTGCATGCCCTAGCAGAGCAGCAAACACAGAAACAGGTAAACCAGAACAAAATGTAGCCAGAGACAAAAGATCATCCTGCACAGGGCAAAGAAGTCAGTCAATAATTTACACTCCAATAAAGCTTACACTTTCACAGGACAGAACATGAGATCACAGAACTAGAAGGCATCTGCAGAGGTTTGCCTAAGCGTCTCTTAAGCTCTATGACTGTCTCAGTAACCTACTGAATTGCTTCACTGTCCCCTCTGTTTGGAGATTTTTACTACTTATCAAACTTCAATATACTCTATAATTAAGGCTGAATACAATATTTCTTGCCCTATTCACCATAGAAATGAAAAATCTTTTATTCCCTCCCTCTCTATAGCAGCCTTTTCCAGATTTGAAGGCTGGTTAGTTTGTAGAAGTAAAGGCCTTATTATTTTCCTTTAAGTCAAAGCATTTACAATTAATTAAAAAAAAAAATTAAAAAAGGTTTTAAACACTGTTATGGTAGATGTAAAAGCTGCAACTTGTAAGCAATAGCTCCAAGTAGTTTGAGCACAATTTCTGGGAGAGATTACAGAGGGATGCAGGCACACAGAGATAAGCAGCTGGCACAAAGTGTGTCTGCCGGTCCCTACCAATTGAATCCCAGTTTCTAGGAAAAGCCTAGAGAGAGTACAGGCACTGACTTCCATGGAAACTATGCTGTTGAAAATCAAGGCCCTGCATCTCCGCTAAGACAGGATCACACCCAGGGCAACACACAAATGCATCTCCTTAAAATCAAGATAATTTTAGGTTAAGCTTGTGTTTAAGTGCTTGCTGCATCACAGCTTGCTGTTGTACACAAGGAAGTTTATAATACACATTCATTTTCAATCAGACAACCTAGACATTATAGGAATTACATCTTGCTCTTAGGATTGCACTTGGACTGATTTTGTCAGTCCCCAAAGAGAGAATTTCACTGTTTCTTACAACAGCTGGGATTAACTATGTACTCTAGTAAAGACACTAGAAATCCTAGCAGGAGGTAACTGTATAATCACATTTCTCATAGATATTTCAGAATGAAATACAAATCCCAGTTAGTGCTTACTGACATCTCCAGAGCACATAAACTCATAAAAGAAATTGTCATAGATTTATAAAAGGAAAGAGAAAAGCATGCTGGAAAACAACAGGCTGGCCACACTTATCTTAATTTGAATGAGGCTCTGGCAAACCAGAAAGTATAAAGGAAATAGTTGTGTAATGCCTAATGACTGCTTAGAACGGAGAAATGTTTCTTCTTTTCTCTTGGCTTGTTATAAGGGGATGGGTCAGAGTACAACACAGCTTTAATAGGAAATTATGTCTATGATCAACTGAAGTTTTTAAAAGTCGTATGCACGTATTGTTCAGTACCAGGTTAGCTTTGAACCATGTTGAAAACAGAATAATTTCTATTTGCTAGGAAGTTATGGGTTTAACTTTAAAGCACAAAAGCAATAAACTGACTTTCTTGCAACTAAGCCAAGGAGGACTGAGTAAGTATTCTCATGAGACGAGGAAATAAATGCAGCTACATCTATTTGATACTCATAAATCGATATCCCATCCCTTTGTTCTCAGACTCTCCATACAGTGCAAATTACCAGGAAATTGTCATTACCATACACTTCCAAAGCTTCCCATTTTCACGTATCTCAGCTTCTGAAAGATGCTAAAATCAGAGCACAGCGTGCAGGCAATGAACAAGGTCTGTGTTTCACCAAGTGGAATCCAAGTGGCGAACACTCTGCTCTCTTTGCAGTCCCTTCAGCATCTCATCCCAAAGGAACCAGGTCATGGCAGTTAGGAGGTTTCTGTGGAAGTTTTTCTGGCCTTTGGTCCAGGTCCTGCTGGGGAGATGTGAGATGCAGTGGATGTGTGCCCACAGATGCAACATAAACTAAAAAGTAAACCTAGTCCTGGCCTAAGCAGGCGCAGCCCTTGCAGCCCTGTCCATGAGCTGTCCCAGCAGGAATCTACATTCTATACCATATAAATAGGCTTTGCATTTTTAGAAACAATATGTTCATTTTTCCATTGCGATATCATGCCTTATATTCCATATGCCAGGCATAAAATCCAAGCTAACATACATCAAGATTTCTACAATTCCATGCCAAGAAAAACACCTCCAGTACTTTTAGTCTTGAATCTTACATTTCTTGTTCATTTAACTTCATATCTTCCAAGGCAAAAGTACCTTTTGTGCACCAAGAGTTGCTGTTACCATCACCTGAACAGACCTCACTGAGGGGCACTAGAATATTAGAGTAATGAATATAAGTACTGGGAGCAGTAAAAATGCTCCAGGTGAGGATCTGACCCTTTTTGACTATTATTTAGGAAGTTGCACTTTTCACAGCTGCAACTGATTGAAGTATGTTTCATTGCCAACAGCTTTCTAGATGTATTATACAACTAAAAGCTCAAGACTCTCTAACACATGCTATTAAAATCACAGTCCTTAGAAGCAAGAAAGGCAACAATGGCAATACACAGGCTTAGCACCAGTCTCATCTGTTTATACTGGACATCTATCAAGTCACTGGTCATTATTCCACTGCTTTTACAATTAATATCCAAAGAATCCAAATTCATTTTAACATGGATGACTAGATTTTGATACTTTTGATACTCCTGTTGTGCAGCACCTTACCTTGGACAAAATAAAAATGTTGTCAATCTGATTTAAACTTAAACCAAAACTGGGAAGATTGAGTGCAACTGTAGTAAAAATCCTTTACACGTAACACTACATCCCCCACAGCATTTCTGACAGATATGAATGAGCAGTCAGCAAATAACCTATTTGATGGCCAGATCTTCAGAAAAGCTTAATCAGCTGTCACTGCAGCAGACTCCAGTGAGCTGCATGGATTTACACCAGCAAGAAGCCACGCTTTGAACATAACCTCCAGTAACTGGTTGTGTTTTTTTAAACTCTACACATGACTTAGCAATTACATTTTCTGAAGTGGCCCCAGACCAGGAGGCTGCAGTTCCATTGGGATAGGACTGTGCAAATCAATGGCAAAGCCCGGGTTGCAAAGCTCTCGCTCAGCGCTTTGGGGACATGTGAAATCTGGGAGTCCACCAGTAGCATCTTAACCCCCCCATCCGATTGCAATGAGTGACGTGGTGATGCTGCCCTTCCTGCTGGGAGGACACAGCAGCTCAGGAGGAGAGTGGGGAGGAGCTGCTGAGAACTGGAATCTCTCAGGGAAGTGAAACAATGCGAGGAGTTAAGTCCAACCAACATTTTACAGTACAGAATTCCTACAGAAACACGGTTGTGGGCCAGAACAGCTTGGACTCCAGGACACAATAACAGCAACCAAGTTTGGGTCTCCATTCTAACATTTTCTGGACATCTTTTGGGGCCCCAGGGCTTTGTTGCAGGTACCAAAGATCTAAGGCTGCCCTGGGGTTAATGCATCCCTTCCCAACTCAGCATAGTCTCCACGTGGATATTGTTGCTGTGACAGATGAAATCCATCCCTTTCTTTTGTTTTTTGTCCTCAAACAACAAAGAAATCTCACAAAGGGTCAAAATGTATCATCTCTGTTGCCAGCTAACAATTCCTTATCGCCATTACTCATTTATACTGTTTATGTTTTCCTATTGCCATAGTAACAACACAGACAGCTAAAAAGAGCTTGCATGAAATAAATCAATGGAGTCTGCCGACCTGAAAGCTGCTCAATTAAACAACAGTTCACATAGAGGGGAAAAGGTGAGGGACAAAACCTGCAACACATTAATACTGGACAGTTTTTTAACACTCACATGCTAGTAATTGGCAAATATAGTGCCTAAAGAAAACTGGCTAGTATAAAATGTAGTAGGGGAATATAATACAAGGAGAAATACTTGAATAACATGGCCATAATTATTCATCATTGTTGTAACATATTAATTAGGTGCTGATATTACATGCAAACATCAGAAATTTGGTCTCTACCCCAAGGAGTCTGCAGTCTACGAGACACAGCCCTCAATTCTTCAGTATACTGGTGTCCTTTTTCATATGAACAGCCTCACCACATGAGATGCAAGACTTGCGCAATCAAAACTTCACATGATAGACAATACATATTCAGAAAAAAATTCCATTAATGGTGATCTGCAAAACACTTTAGGGAGAGCGTGGAGGGGGGCTGTTATATAAAGGACATCCAGGCAAGTTCTGTTCAGCTTGTTTTAGAGCTTTTAACCTGCTCTCCCCAGTTTTCCTTCTTGCCAAAATAACAAGCTTTACTACATTTTTCAAAATATATATACTGATAGTTTTTGCACTTTAATTAAGTACATCAGAATGATGATACACTAAGAAAGATCCCCAGAAAGAGAACTTCTAAGCTCCGCAGATGTTTTAATCTAGACGTCTAAAAAGTTTTGTGCCATTTGAGATGACCTGGTATCTGCCACATGGCCTCCCCTGCCAGTCCAGGTTGTGTGTTACATACACTGTGTAGCAGCCCAGGAGGATCATCCAAGACACTGCAGGGCATCACAGTGAGGACGCACCAGGCATTTGTGTTTATGCAATGGAGTAAGTCCCCACGTGCCTCCACACTATCATCTAACCACGTGGTTTAAGGATCACAGTCTTAGATGAGGAGACCTAAATTAAGTCTTGCTTTGATGGATTTGGCTCCTTCTAACAATCTTTACTGCTGTTATTGCAATAGGAAAGCCTCAAGTGCCTTTTCAGCTTTGCTTTCCCATCAACTCCACCATTCATGTTTATTTGTATCCCCCGCATATCCAAGAACCCTTTTCATAGACTAGGATGCTGTTGTGCTGTATCAGTAAAACACAACAATGGGCAACATCTTACAGATAAATGTATGACATGGAGTGAACGATGGAGACGGATGGATGGGCTGTAAGACAAGGAAACAGCACTGCCATAGTGGAAGGCAGTGCTTTCAACAGACCAGAGACATAGCCATGGTTAACTGTGTCTAGCACTGCTGCTTCTGACACTGCATCTGTCAGCAACACTGGCAAGCTCTTCAGAACAGTAAACAAGCCCAAAGAATATCCAGGTACAAAGGGACCTGGATTTCTAATGTGAAAGGTGTCCTTCATTCTGCCCTTTTCCTACTATTCACAGTCTAAGCCTGGGTACAAACAAATATGCAAAACGAAGGCTGGAAGGATGTGAAGCCTCTTCTCCATGAAAATGCTGGATCAGAAAAAGAGCAAGCAGAGAAAAGAACAACTGAAGCTGAAGGAAAACCTTGGCACAAGAAGTATCAACTCACCATAAGTAAGTTTAGACTTGAAATAAGCATCACTCATCACCTCACCACTCTCTACAACTACTTGAAAGGACATTGTAGAGAGGTTGGTGCTGGTCTCTTCTCCCAGGTAATTAGTGACAGAACAAGAGGGAATGGCTTCAAGCTACAACAGGGTAGGTTTAGACTAAATATTAGGAAAGAGTTTTTCACAGAAAGAGTAGTCAGGCATTGGAACAGGCTGCCCAGGGAGGTGGTTGAGTCACCATCCTTGGATGTGTTTAAGAGGCGTTTAGATGTGGTGTTGGGGAATATGGTGTAGGGGAGAACTTTGTAGAGTAGGGTAGATGGTTGGACTCAATGATCCCAAGGGTCTTTTCCAACCTAAATGATTCTATGGAGGATTAGAAACCCACAGAAGAGGAAGGATCTGGAACAACCTTCTAATAGGAACAGGGAAAGGCTGGAAAGTAATTAGCTTTGAGACAGTACAGGATGCATTTATGAAAGACATTTAATGCTGTGGCTGCCCATAATAGCAGAGGGCTGACCTTCATGACCCAGGTCATTCCTCCTACTCCAGCAGTGTGTACGTCCCCAGAACACAGAAAAGGCCACAACCCAATACCTATATGCTTGTTTTGTGCTTAATCCATTGCTACAGTAGCCAGTGGAAGAGCGAACAAGTGGTAGGGAAAAAAACTATTAGTCCAAGAAAATGCATTAAGCCAAAATGAAGTCAAGATATCAAAAACCCTAATGTGTTATATTTGAAATTCAACTTTTTAAATCTTCCATCCCCAACTCCAAAGCAGAAAAACACAAAAGTGATTGGGGAATCGAATCCTCTGTTTTTATGTTTGGTATTAAACAGGTCATAAAAATTATTGACTTTGGCTCTTCACGCCTTTAATACATTAAAAATAATTACAACCATGCCCCGACTGAAAAGTAATCTCAGAAGTCAGCATGTGAATTTAGGGTTTTGAAAAAAAGCAACCGCTCAGCAGTACACAGAGCTCATCCCAGGCAAGAGGAGAGGACAGCCTGCACAGCTGTGTGATTGCCAGTGCATCCTACACTACAGGCTTGTACAGTCCTTTGGCCAGGGTCAAAATCCTTCATTACTACCATTACTTCCACAGTTAGCTAATCCTAGAAACTACAAGAGATTTGCTTCAATTCTAAAGAAGAAGGGAAGAAAGAAGGTGTGACTGTTTTTCAGCCACTTGGGAAGAAAAGTGGCAGCAGAGACACCACACATCCAGTGTAAAGAAAAGCTGAATTCCCTTCAAGAAGTGCATTTAAGCGTGCTGTAAATGCTCCACTCATTCCTGCTCCATATAGAGCTTCCAAATGTACTGAAGGGGGAATGGGATTGAATCAAGCATTGAGACAAAACTTCAGAGATGGACTTGCAGTTCTGAGTGCTCCCATTTTGAGAGCCTCAGGTGACACTCCTACAGCTGATATTCAAAGGGGCTTCAAATCCACTGTTTATTGTCTTACCTGGCCAGGCAGTGTGATTCTCAATTTTGCTGCTTCTCACACATGGCACTACACTTGCAGTGAGAGTCTCTTAGATCTGCTCTGGCAAAGTGAGGCAGAACTCGGAGACCACAAGTTCCCTTTCTACACGCCGATGTAGAAGAGGCTGCCTTGCTTTCCATCTGCTCTCCTTAACACTGTGATGACTAAAGACAAAATCTATCTTAATGAAAGATTCCACAGAAACCAAAGAATTTGGCATCAACCTTCAGCACGAAAAGCTTCATTTTTTTCTGTTTACAAGTTCTGTAAAGGCCAGTTGAAAGTCAGCTTCTTAATTCACATAAAGACACACAATTCTATGATTCTATGAAATGACATTTCAAAGCTAAAACAGACACACAGTCTTTGGTGCAGTCAGCATGCTCAGTGAGAATGGGATAGTTCAGCCCCTATATAAACCTTAAAGCATTTCTAGGTTTAAAAAAAAATAATCATAAATCACCTCTTTAAAATCACCTCATCCACCCTGGAGTTAATGCCACATGAAAGTCTTGCCTTATTCCCTCTTAATATTTCATTCAAAGTGCTTAACTGCAGGTTTAGAAGCTCTTCCATCAGCACCCAGTTTTGAAAATTGTAGTAATTACTTTCAACAGAGATCGTATATAGTAATCTGCTTGTTACCTCTTTGTTAAAGTGTCCCACTGTGAACATAGCAGCTGCAGGAGGTATTGCAGCTCTCCTTCACATTTCAGGCATTTGCAATTTTATCAGCTTTTGAAAGAGAAGTTGGGCTGGGTTTTGGCAGTGTCGCAGGAGAGAAAGTGTGAAAACATTAGCAACTTTTTGTTGGTAAAAGTCTAGTCAGGGATGTGGCTATTTAAGGTCTTTGAAGGATGTAGTTACAAAACCTCTCTGTTCACTTTTAGGGTTCTTGTGTTCTTTTCCAACAGTTGTTTGGATGGTTCAGTATCTGGACCATAAGCAGATAAGGTACAATCTATTTGGCAAGAATACCCATCGATGCTATTCCTTTGCTGGAAGTACATTGATATGATCATATTAACCTTATCAAACAGTGCTACCAGATCATAGGCATGCATTTGCTCATAGCATAAAACTAGCTATGTCTCATTTTACTATGGAACAAAGACGTCAATATTACTAAGTGGTATAAACATTCTTCTTCACATGTCATGCAAGGTTAAAGGGGGATCCCCATGGCATTGCATCACTTAGACCATGGCCAATTAGAAGAGGAACCTTTCTGTTCCTCATCTTTTGTTTCTGGCTGTAGGCACTTTGAGGCCGAAGCTCTGGGAGCCCAGAAGCAGCATCCATCTCTGTGGGGCATGACGTCTGCCAGCGTGTCTCTGTGGGCCACTTTCAGCTCAGCAGCCCTGGACCCCACTCCAGTAGAGCCTCAGCACCTTCTTCTCCTCCCTCCTTCTGGACAGATTAAGATCCAAGTGACAGGCCCACTCGGGCTCCAGCTACATAGATGGGAACTCCTTGCCTTAGCTCTTTAATCCACCTCAACATCCCCTGGTTACTTACATTGACTCATTCTTTTGTTCTTCTCTGAAAAATGATTGCCTGCAAACTCCTGTAACCGGGTCACAACTTCCCATCTGGCAGAAAAGCAAAGCTGCTTTCCGGCACAGGTATCGCTAGTGCTGCTCTGTCTGATGATTTGAGCGACACAGCTCTCCAGTGACTTCAACCAAATTAAGTCTGCCCCATTAGCTTCAGTCTCTCCTGTCCTATTTTACAAGAGACTCTCCCCAGCCTAAAGCAGCGTGTCATCCAAATGGCAAGTCCCTTCAGGAGAAAAAACAGGTTTTCCAGTTTAAGGCTGAAAACTAATTTAGAGAAGAATATAAAAATTCCTTCTCTTGCAGCATAAGGAACAAACCACACTCTATAGGGTGCGAGGAAAGCTTCACAGGCTTCACAACTCTTCCTTTTTGGCTATGAACACACATCCAATTAATGGTCTCTGGCAAAATATAGCTTGAACACCATGATGCAGTTTTACAAAGATTATGATGTTATTGTCTGGCAAAGCTTTTTACTGACTGTTAGATTATTTTTAATGAGTAGGAAGTTAGGGGGAGTTTGCCACTGAATTTTACTTTGAAAGACATTCTTGTTAACACAGTGGTATGTTTAATTGGCACATGGCACTTGGTGCAAAGGCATGCGCACAGCAAAGTACACCTTCTGCACTAGCAACAGCAGTTATCCCAGTGCATGTGCTCTTAAGTTTCCAGAGAAAAAGGGCAGAACAGGACAGAAAGGACACAACCATAAGACATAGGGCCCAGCTCTGAGCCCAGGCAGTAAGATCCATAGCCTAGTAAAGTCTGCCAAGCAATAGGTAATGGATCACAAATTGGTGCAGGGGGAGAGAGGGAGCGGGGGGGAAAGAAAAGAAAAAAAGCTTTGGACCTGTTCCTTTCTAACCCAGTCATAACGGAAGCAAAGTCCACGTTACCAGGCCAGGGGAGCAATGGGAGGAGTCCAACACTACTGCAAGGCAAGTCAGGAGCTCAAACATCGACAGACCTTGGAACTACTTGCAAAATCCATTAGTGCTGTGAACCCTGTGTCCTGCACCGAGAAGCACAGTCTTTGAACTCATTCACACCTTGTCTAGCCTTACCGCAACCGCTGCCAGGACTGACTTGCCATCCTAGGCACGTGTCCGTGCTGGCAAATGGTCCATCTGCTAGTACAGATGTCTCCCTTCTCCTCCCTCACCTCGGAATTGTTCACAATGGGAAACAACGCATACACAAACCCAAACTTTCCCTTGAAGAAGATGACTTTTTCTCTTTCTAAGAAGACCCCAGAGTATGAAACGAAAGGAATTGATGCTGTGAAGGATCAGTCCTTTCAGAAAGCAGGTAGGGGCAGGCAGACGGGGAGGGCTCCTGCCCCTGCTCCCGCAGACCTTGCCCTCTCTGCAGGACAGGTGAGGGTTAGGCTCCACTGCAGAAGAAGAGGGAAAAGTCGGGCACCCTGCCCTGGGGTGGGACAGTACATGGGGAGATGACGAGGAGCTCAGTCAGCAGGGTCAGGGCAGTGGAGGAAGCAAGCACTCCTCCTGCTCACTGTTTGCTGTACTTTTGTTTCCCCTCTTCCTCACTGTCTGCCTTTTTTCTCCTCGCTACCTTGTATTTCAGTGTTTTTTCCCTTTTCATTTATTCCTCCCTCATTCTTACAGTCTTACCTCCCTTTGCACTTCCAGCCCTATGTATTCGTTCCCCTCCTCAAATATCCACTTGTCCTCTTTGTTTCCATTAAGCAGAGATGGATGGAGGCCCCAGCCAGACCAGTAATGCCCTCAGCAGCAGAGGACCATCAGCCTGTCCCACAGCCACCCACAGCTTGGTGCCACCCACGTCCCCGTGGCGAGGGAGACAGCGCAGCACCCGCCTGTCCCCACCACACAGTGCAGCAGCTGCTCTCCTGTAAACCTGCTGCATTTCACTATTTCAACATTTTGCATGCCTTTGTTTCTCAGCTCCATCATTACAGGCAGGGATCACCCTCGGTCACCCTCCCTCTCCTTCCCAGGGTTGGTTTGGCACTCCAGCAGAGCCCAGGCAGGAGGATCCACCATGTTCAACTGGGGATTTCCCTCCCTTTTTTCGTGAAGCCCGTGCCCCCTTCTCAACTTGTGGCTGGTGATGCTGGTGGACACGTCAGAGACCTGTCATCCCCTCCAGCACATAATCCCTTGCCCTCACAGTGCATGAAGCCCCCATCCTGGGCAGCAGCCCCCATGCTGGTTGAGCCACATGCACAGACCAATGTAAAACCTAAGGTCTCCACACCAGCAGCCACAGTGGACTGTGATTCCTTTAATTTATAAAAGACCATGATATTTGTGCCCTCTTTTAGCTCAAAATCAAAATCTTCCTCCGTGAATGTTTCACAGCTCATTATCAAGACCAAGGTTTGTTCTGTGGAAAAGACTATTTTTTACTTATTCTTAGACACTAAAAATTCTGAAAGATACAACTCTGAAGAAGCCTCTGGGAAACATGACCTTTGGATATGGTAGAACACAGACTTTTCCAGTTTCCTCCATATGTACAAGGCATCTGCCCCACTGGACATCAAAGAAAGCCACCAGGATGATAGGAATCTTTACTTTGGCAGAAAATGGCAAGTAGCGTATAAACAACAGGCGGACTAAGATGGGAGTTGGCCTGCTGGGGTTATGTGTGCTATCCGTGACTCCCATGCGTGGCTGTGTGCTGTCTTGATTTTGATTTAGTTACCTTTGCCTTATTTTTATGGATGTATTTAGAAAATTGCATGAAGCAATAAATAACTAAATATCTAAGGGATCTGAAGAAAACTGCACACAGAATGCCTCATTTACACCACATATTCAGACTCCTGCTGTCTAGTAGATACGATTTGTTGCTAAACCATACAGATTCTGAAACCTTCTGCTCTGCTATTTAATTTGTCCGACAGCGCCTGTTTTGCTGACCTCTGGGGCTCCCTGCAAGGCCTGTTTTCCCAGACTCTCAGAGGGCTGGACTGGGCTGGCTCGAATGAGGAGTGTCACATTTACTGCGGGCTGGGAAAAGATGAGGGCTCTGCTTAGTGCTGACATGTGTCAACTTTAAACCTGTAATAAGTGCATTTTTAGAAACAGAATTGTCTGCGTGCTTTTGTCTGGAGCTGACTGCGTTGTGTCGCCTGGACGGAGGAAGCACAAGAGGATTGTGAGGTCACATAAAACTGGATTATGACAGTGAAACAACGGGGCATTAAGAATAGGCTAATTAGAAAGGAAGAATCTGCATGTACACACACATCTTGCTAATCGGTGATTATGGGAAAGAAAGGCTTGAGAAAATACACGCCAGCTAAACAGGATTTTAACACAATACTAAAGAGTCAGAAAAACCCTTCCCCTCAAGGACAAGCAAGCATAAAAGTGGCAGATACGGTTGATAAGAACAGCCCTGTCCCACTGTGCTGTAGATGTCCTTCACATCAACAGCGTGGTTGGGCTCATCTGAAGTTCAGGAGAAATGACGGACCTCAGTCACCTCAGACCCCAAGAACAGCCACCATCGTGGCAAAGAGCCCTCAGAAATCTGTGTGATTTCAGATGCAATTCCCCCATCGAGCAGATGTGACTTCATGTTCATAAGGGATAACTCCTGGGGAGAGCTAGGGATCCATCACAAGCTCCAGAGAGCCACTGGCACCGTGAATTCCTGAATGGACCACGCCAACACATTAAAGACAAAGAGGAAAAGGATTTTATCTCTGCACAAATCCCAGCCAGGGAACTCCACCCAAATTTCCCTGCAAGTCTGCTGACATCCATGGTGTTTATACACTGGCTTTAGTTTTTTCCACAAGGCTACCAAGTTCTCCCCTCAAGTGGACATTGTCTTTGAAGTGGTGTACAATAAACTGTGTGAAATTGTCCTTTTTTTACATTTTTTAGTGAGGTAAGATAACAGATCCTTAAAGCACAGAATGACTTTAAAAAAAATAAAATTGCTCCATGCTACAAAAGGAGACTTCTTAGCAAGCAGAGCAACTCTAATAGCATGTTCCTGCACATAACAAAACCTGAAGCACAGACGAAAAACAACCGCGCTAACAAGCAATGTAATTAAGCAACAGTAAAATTTAGCATTGGTGAAAGCAGTAAAAACTTTTAAATTGACACCTAACATTAAGTAGCTGAAGTTACCTCCCTAAGCTAGAGTCGAAGCGTATGGTCACAGGGCTCGTATGCAATAACAAGAATTGTCCCAAGAGAAGATGCGGACTCCTGGCTTTGTACCATTCACAACCCACCTGTGCAGTGTTCTTACAGTTTACAGTGTCAGCCGAGACCCAGGAGCATACTCACTCCAGGGGCCATCTGTTATCCTCTGCACAACAACCTCTATTAACTTATTGTCACTGGGAAATCATTTACTTAATAATACATTGAGTTGGCTGTTCTTCCTGCAGAAGAAAGCTGTTCCATAAACATAAGGAGGTATTTCCAAACCTCAACATTTACACTTGTTTCCCTGCCTATTCCAGATTCTTCATTTTTAAAATCTCTTCTTCTGATATAGGCTTTCATGAAGAAACAGTTTATTCAGTAGTTTGCTTGTGGTCTTGAATAGCCCTAATTAATAAAAAGGTCAAATTAGTGTTTCCCAAACTACTTCTTAAAGTGGTGGAGGAAAATAAAACATTCCCGTGCTATTCCAGTGACTGGGGAGAACTGCTCTCATTTTAATGGCAGAGATTTACTCCCCACCCTCCTCCCCATAAGGTTATTTACTCATTATATGTTTTTTTACAGATTGGGGCCCTTGATCCTACAAGCACTTGTGCACCAAGTGGCATGCTTTATCTCAGTGGGACTCATTCAGAGATACAAGTCTGCAGAAATCAGGGCCATGGCTGTATTTCTGAATGCTGCTGGAGTACAGAGACTGCAAAAACAAAAAGACAACAAAACCTCAAGGTAGAGCAGCTCCCTGGCTGTTGACTGAACTGTGTATCTCTAAAGGACTATAAATGATGCAATCATGACATTTCCATTATTTTACGGCAGCGTTTATAACTGGAAGGACACGGTGGCAAAAGCAGATTTAACGTAAGCCGTGTTCCTCAGCTCCCCTTTTAAATAACAAAACACAGCCAAATAAACAATTTGAGACAAAATAATAATCTGAGCTGACTTTGCAGTATTTGACTTGCTTTCAAAACCATTTTGTGTTTTTAGAAAATACTGTGGGTTCTGTACTCTCTGTGGTATTTCCAGCGGACACAGCTCTTCCTGTGGTATTAGACCTGGCACTGCCACAAGAACTTTGCCCCTGATTGTCTCAATGAAAACACCACAAAAAGGAACACTTTCCACAACTGGCTGAAAACATCTAAAATACACGTATGTGCAGGGATACATTTATATATATATATAATCAGGAAAGGGAAAAAGAAGAGAAAAATCTAGAAAACAGATGAAAATGAGATAAATTATTTTACCAAAAGAAGGGGAAAAAAGACAAGGATTTGGGGAAGGATTTTTGTTTGTTTGTTTGTTTTTTGAGAGATTCCAGTCAGGCTCAAAAGCTTTGCTCATTTTTAGCTGGTGGATTTGAGCCAGAGCCTTTCCTTGGCTCTGACTCAACTCTACTCTATAGCTTTGATTCACTGAAATCTCGGCCTCAGCTGGGGGAAGGGAGACATGTCAGTGCTGCTCCTGCAAGGGGCAGGCAGGAACGGGAGGCACCAGCTCACCCACCTCCATCCTTCTCCCTCCAGCAGTGGCATGGAGTCCCCTGTTCCTGGAACCCACTCAACTATCCTTCTTTCCAGACAGAGTTACCGGATCATCTAGCCTCACCAGATCTTTTTTGATGTGTGAAAGCGGAGTCGAAGGGAATGAACCACATTATATATAGACTATTACATGGGCTTCAAACGGGTTCCGATAATGTCACACTTCTCTGGGTGCTGGTCAGGATGCCCTGCAGCCACGAGACAGATACCTTCCACACACTGGCAGGGAGTAGCCATTTCCAGACTAGAGTTTGGCTTTTTCTGTCAAATACAAAATAGTGCTTGGCAGCCCCCGGTCCTCGGCACAGCCCTGGCAAAACACCCCGACCATCCCCATGAGAGGCCAGCTCCATGGATGAGAGGGTCTTTTCTTCGCCACCCGTGTTCACATATTCAAGCATGGCTGCTGAGGCTCCAAGCACAAAGCCAGCAGGGAGGTGGTGGGTTACCTGCCTTATAGGAACTGTGCCGAGTCCGCTGGCTTCTTACACATTATTCTAACGAGCCAGGAGATGACAGTGACTTCTCAGCACAGTCAGACCTAAACTGATGATCTAAAGTCTGTAGCTTTCATTCAACCATTTAGTTATCCAGGTCACACAATTCCCTTTGTGAGCTCATAAATACATTATAGAGAAAGAAATTTGTAAAGAGAAGCAGGTCAGGCTTAGACAGACACATGGCAGGGAGGTGAGGAGACACACACAGCTAATTGTAGATTGCTGCCATTGCCATATTAGTCATGCAACATAAATGCTGTCAAGTAACAAGCTTTATGGAAACAGACTCTGATTTTGAGTGTAAATTAAGTACTGTGAAAGTCGATGGAAACGTGCCAAGATCTGGTCAGCTGTCACACATGGGCTGTATTTAAGAAGACCAGGCTAGTTCTGCAAGCATGGCTGAGCACTGCTTGGGATGCCATGGAGGAAAGAGAGGAGGAGGCAAAGAGATGGAGCTCGGTGGTGAAAGCACACACATACAGTCTCAGACCGACTCCGCTTGCAGGAGCCCTGAAGAGCTTTTCCTCCAGGTCAGAGTAACCAAATGTAACACTGCTTGGCCAACTATTTTCCACATTTTGGTGCAAACAGAATCCACAGTCCTTAACCACATGGAGATTTTTCTCTGCAATGATACTCTTCGTTAAGGAAACCTCTTTTCTTCCCTTATGCCCCAGTGCTGCATAAAAAGGGCAAAGGTACAAGCTGTGGCCATTAGGCATGCCTTCTTTCCTTCAATGGAAATGATTTAGAGATTTTTTTCAGATTAATTTCTGACTGCATAAATGGTTGAGCTAACTCCATTTTGCTGTGCTCTGCAGTAATTAGTATGACTCCAAAACGCCAATTTAAAACTTCTCAGTCAAAAAGTCTTGCAGAAGATGGGAGTCAGATATTCTGCCTTTTGGTACTTATCCTCATCCAAAATTTATCTCAACACAGAGCCATGTGGTAACAGCAAAGAAATACAGACCCTTTCACCCCAAGCAAGGGATTTCATCAGTGTAAGTATTATGCCTGAACCTACAGCAAACTTGGGTTTGTGTTGCTGTAGGGTTCCTGATGTGGGACGTTTCCCAGACCCCCCAGCCAGGCTCCTTTCTCTAGTTCTAAGCCAGCAGTACACAGCCATCCCACTCCAGCAGATGAAAAAGGTCCAGAAGTGTCTGTGCAAAACACCAGCCAGTAAAAATAGACTCTAACAAGCGAAAAATGCAACATTGAGATTAGAGACTTGCAAAATGGTGAGAGACCATCACTCCAGAGGGGTAGCTAAGCAACAACTGCTTTGTTTTGTTTTGAAATCTATACGAGGAATAAAAATACCACCAAGCATAGAGTCAGCCCAGAAAAAATATTCTCTCCTCTGAAGAAGAGCTGGGGTGATGTCAACCAGTCTAGTTGCATGCAATGCATGAGAAAGTGTCGTCTTTGTTTTAAAATGGCCATCTCAAAGCTGCTTTTGACAACCTTGCAACTGACTGCTCAATGTCCCAGATAGAGACGGGACAGATTTATTGAGGTTTTTCTTGGTTTTATTTGAAAACAACGTATTTAAGGCAGGCATGCTATTCTTGAATAAGCTGATAGTAATTCCGAAAGCCTGAAGTTCATTTGCTAACAGAAATAAAGCCTCCCTTGGAAGTGATAGGAGCTTATATGCACTGAGGGGCTTAACCACGGCAGAGGGTTAATTAACCTAGTGAGCACTACATTAAAACCCTATTAAACCAGGAAGTTCCAAATACCTGTCAAAGGGAACATTTTCCTTTCCACAACCAAATGTACTCTTCAATTCATGAAAAGCCAAAAGAAATCAGTCCCCAGGTAAATTCTGCTGGATGAACTCTAAAACTCAGGCTGAGATACAATAAGACACTTAAAATAAAGAAATGAAAAGCGCTGTGTAACTGTTTAAGACTTCTACCATTTCAAAGGAAATACTCTTCCCCAAGTCCAAGGCAAGGCACAGGGCACCATCAGAGCAACAATCCTTGCTCCTTGAGCCTTGACCTCTTTAAATGCTGATTAGAATGACAAGAGACATGGGAAAAGTCTGCAGCTCTAACCAAAAGCATAATAAATCCTCACCAGTCCAACTAGGATTAATTTCTACTATTAAAACCAAATTGCAACAAGTCAAAAGGAAGATGAATCCCAAGGGATGAAGTCTCTTTATCATTAGGAAGAAGAATCGACCAAGTGGTCTGCAAAGGCTGCTGCTGTCCTAGCCCTGTGGACTCCTCTGCTGTGTGCCCCCAGGGCAAGCCAGAGGAGCCAGGACCTATGGCAGTGACCAAGCTACTGCCTGAAGGGCCACAGCACCAGCCAGGAGCCACAGCACATCTGCTGCCACACAGCAGCAAGTTCTCTTACAGAGGAGAAAAACACTCGGCAAAAGATAACACACAGAAGAAAGTGGGTTTAACCTACTAAATTGAAATTCCCAGATCTTTAGTGATGTTGAGTTAGATGTCCACCACAGTTAATTTTGAGGTAGTTTCATCATCAAATAATTACTCGGCTGAAATTTTCTTACAGTACAGGGACAATCTTTATAGGTGTTTAAGCACATAAAGACAGAGAGATGACTCATAATTTCCCAAAGCATCCAAGAAAATCGCTCCTGCAAAAGATGAGAATCACTGGAAATCCTAGTTGGTGCCCACATACATTTTGGGAACCTGTCATAAACCTGTCCTTTAATCCCTCAAAAAGGAATGCTTGCTTTCAGGCATTAACTGCAATCCTTTTTACCACTGGACTGTTTTGAATACCTTGATGTGATACAAGGATATCTGAAAACTGAATGAGCTTACTTCTGACACTTTCTTGACCTTTTACATGGATGTAACTGTATCAGCATCACTGGAAGAGAAGAACCTGTCCCAACATTTATAAATAGTACTCTCCCTTTGTCATGTGAGTAGAAAAATATTATGACATACTCTGTTAACATTTATAAACACGTTTCATCCAAATCACAGAATAAGGTTCCAACAGACTGATAATGAAAACTTCCCTCTACAACAATGCAGTGTGCAAGTCATCCCTGTCCTACTGAAGAAACAGCATAAGGTCGGAGGTGGGACTCCTCCACAGGCAGACACAGAGGACAAGGAGAGTTGCCCAATTCCTGGTGACTCCTGTGGTGGCCCTGGTGTTACTCCAGGAGAGGTGGAGGTAGAGAATTCTCCAGTGAGCCAGCTGTAGGGGTCAGGAGGGAAATGTCTCCAAGGAGGAAAATTCTGAACCCCCAACTTGTGAACAGAGCTCCTGGGGGGGTTACGCACCTCTCTACACTCGAGCCCCTGGCAGTGATGTGCAGCATGTGGTTTGGTTAAAGTAGGAGAGAAACTTCATCCATTTCTAAGGCCCAGGTCTGTTTCTTACTGAGGTCAGACAGTGATCCCTCTGAGTGCGAAGGGATTTGGACTGGATCCTAAGTAATTCACATCACACATATTTCTAAGTACTTCAGCCTGTCTTTAAGGAAGCAGAATATATGTTTCAGCACCTTAAGAGGTCTTGCCATAATTGCTACTTTGCAGTGAAGACAAACTCTCTGCCCCCGTGGCACAGCAGAATGTCAAGTTGCTGCTGTTGCTAATGTTGGCTAGACTGAAAGTAGTGGAAGAAGACACAGTTAAAATGAAATTACAATTTCATTGTGATGAGTCCAAACAAGCAGCCATTGGGGTTATGCCCTTCTCATTCCAACAGATGGAGACAGAGACCTTTGGGTTTAAGCATCATGCCTCAATCTCAAAATCTACAAATTTAGTTATTACCCTAGTTTTTCCACGCACATTCCCAAAAGCTTTAGACTCTCATATAACATTCTACTAGAGGATCAACACCAACAGGGGAAACAGATCAGTTTACAGGATTATGTATAAAAATAAAATGGAGGAGTAAACTTTAAAAAAAAACAACAAATCTTTTTTTTCGTCTCCTATACTAGATTACATCCAGTCATAGTCCAAAAAGCAGTGCTAGAATGAGAGGGAATAGGTTTGCTTAAATTGTATTTGACCAACTTCAGTAATACAACTCTTGAGTTCTGGGAAACAGTCTAATAGTTGGAGTAAAAAACATAGGTCAAACATTTTCACTGTTTATCATACTCTAAAGATGTAGATGGTCTTTGTGCTTCATAACTGCTGACTAAGTAACTGAAGCCAGTGAGGGTTCTGAGCTGCTCTGTACTTCAGAAGAGCATGTCACATCCCCAGAATATGCTGGGTTCCTAAAAATAACCTTGGGAAGTTGTGTCTTTGCATTTCAGCAAACCAGGGAAATGTTGCAGTAGGTTCTGTTGACGTTGACTTTGACTTCTTACGGACTCCAAGGAGACTGTCTTTCTCAGCAATGCAGAATTCAGAAGAAACTGTTTGCCTGGGCCATGTAAGGTTATTGAACTCAAGATACCTTTTAAAGTATAGTTATCTGATATATTTGTTTAATATAGCCCCCTCTCCTTTTTCTGAAAATACGTAGTGAATATACTATCATTTGAACAGTGACATCTCCCTATCCTACCTCCACTCTGAAGTCATCTGTCTAAGCATTTTCTGAGGAGCTGCAATTCATTGCTACCACAACATGCACCTCCCCCCCCGCCCNTCTCCCTATCCTACCTCCACTCTGAAGTCATCTGTCTAAGCATTTTCTGAGGAGCTGCAATTCATTGCTACCACAACATGCACCTCCCCCCCGCCCCCCCCCAATATGCTCTTTATGTTTCCACCTCATGACATTCACTACAGCAGTTGGCACTCTTTCCTCCCTCCAAGCGCAAGCATTTCACCTTCAGGAAATGTCTCAGCTCCTCTGGCCAACAGGATAAGAAACCAGAGTTGGTTTCCGTACTTGGTGTTACTGAAACTACTGACAACACTGTCAAGTTTCCAGCCTGACCATTTGAATCTCAAATCTAGTACTTTACATAATACATACCTCTGACCTACCAACAACCTGTACCACAAAGAACAAACAATAGAGACAATTCTCCTTTAATACATGTATTACTTCACCCTCTGAACACCTGATGGATTTCATCTGAAAATGGCAGTGCTAATTGAAACAAACAAACAAAAACTTGTTTTAACTATTTAAGGCAGGAGGGCACTGCTTAAAAACAGTTTGCCTTTAAGATAAAAGCAAAACTTACAGGTGTTACTTATCAGTTTTACATACAACTTGCAAAGCTAGACAATAAATTCAGTGTCTGCGTATGTCCTGTCTCTTTTCTCTTCAGCAGCTCCAAGCTCTGCACTTTCCTTACTGCTAAAACTCTGTGTTACTGGTTCACCATCTTGCCGGTTCCAACTTTTCTTTGTCCAGCTTCCTTACCTCCAGCTCTTCTCCTCCACTCCGCCCTCAAGGAGCTGCTGAAATCCCCTCTGAATTTCTCCAGTGGTTTCCTGTTATTACTGCAAACTCAACTTACAGTACTCTATATGTTTTTCACATCATCTCTTTTCACATTTTTGCTCCCCTCTAGCTCCTCCCGTACCATTGTCCCCACTATTATTTTTTCAGTTTTCTATCTTTCCTTCACACCCAGAGCAGATTCTCACTTCTCTTCTGCCACCTTTGCCTCTGAGCCTCATCAGCAGCTCTGTTTATGCAAGACCTCTTTTTTTCCTCTTTGCTCTTTACTCATTAACCACCAATACTCTAATTCTCCCCTAAAGTATTTCTTCATAGCTTGATTTTGCCTCTGTCTACATTAACTTCTAACCTCTTCCACACAAGAATCCTATTTTGCTGTTTGCTTCCTGAGTGTAATTTCAACATTTCTTCACAGGGGAGAAAAGGTTGGAACAAATAACTCAAATGCTGTAGGAGTTTCTTGAAGATAAACATATTGAATTCAATGGGCAGTTCAAGTTTTACATTAGAACATACAAGCATCTTAAAAGAAAACATAGCCACTACTCTGTACAGGCAAACAACTGAGGTAGTTACACACTTACAAGAATAAATTGTGTGTATGGAAGATTTTATTTAATTGTAAGCAAATCAAAGATGCACATCTCTCATACTTATTAGTTGGCATGACTGTGCTGTGGTTTTTTGCTCAGGTGGGAATGGCACAGCTCTAGATGTGCCCATGAGACAGCTCCACCTCCTGAACAAAGGACTATCGCCACCCTTGAAGCTGACCATGCCACTGTGAAAAGAAAGAATATACTTAAATACGTCAGTGTAAAAGTAGTTCCTTATTTTCAATTTCTAACACCAAAGCGTTGTTTCATTTGGCAAATGTCATCCAATTTTGTGCTCCTTTTTATGGAGTGACCAAAGAAAGCCTAAGGGATGGAAAATGGCCTGAGCAAGATTCAACTTCGTCACGAAGAAAGCTACTTAGTCTGGAAGCTCACTCTATTCTTTCTCTGGAAACTGTCTAGTTGCTAACCAGTCTTAGGATTTCACTCACAAGTCTGTCTTACTTTTGAAGGCACAGATGAAAACTGAAGCTGCAGAGGTTAATAAAAGCCAAGCTCTGCGCTTCCCTAGGGACAGCTGCATCTGGTCTGAACCTGCACTTGTTCTACTGCAGTCGATGGAGTGATAACAGTTCACCAAGGCACAGGCTTTGCCTCCAAAGATGTATATTGGCTTTTTTCTGCATTTCGTTTCATTCCAGAAGAAGTGTTGATTTAGGCAAATCACCGAAAGTGCAGTTGTCCCCTTCTAAAACTGACGTACACTGCTGAAGGAACAGATCCAACAGGAAAACAATCAAAGCCGAGACTAACACCGTATGACCAATCCCTGCCAAACAGAATGAACAAAGATCATGCACAGCAACACTGTAAAATGTGCAAGATAATAAGCATGACACAGCATGCTGAAGAACTAGGTGCAACGCATGACAAGGATGTAAAGTACTAACTTCAAAAACCCCTCTAGAAGAATGAATCATAATCACTTCCCCGCAACCATTCATGTACAAAGACCACAGCAGTATTAAGCTTTCATAAACCCTTTGAAAATATCTGGAAAACAACTCGGGCAATATTTGAATAAGGCTACAAAGTAAATAAGTAAATCTGTAAGTAGTATCAAGCTGTCCCACACACACACACGATATAGCCTCTGAAAACAGGCTCACAGACAACTTTCTAAAAAGATAACAACAATCAAAGCCAGCACACTTTGTATGTTACTCAAATAGATACCAAACTGTACATATTAGGAACACAGATGTCCAAATCCACCCATGTCTGAGGGCCAAATGCAGTATGTTGAGGCTGGAAAGATGAAAGAGGATCCTCCAACCCTCAACAGAAACCCCCAGCTTCTTGACAAACTCCAGACTGACAGCAAAATATAGACACAATCTGTCCCCCAGCGCTGAAATCCACCCTGTCTCCCATGCAGACCTTAGCGTGGTCACCCTTTAGCATCACAGCCTCCAAAGGGGCAGGCTGGGCTGCTGGACTGCTCAGTCCCAAGCCCTGCTGCACCTTCAGCTTCCCAACCACTTACTGTCCCACCAACGTGGGGCTGCGGAATAGACCTTCGAGTCTGTGTGTAACACACACAACGATTAAGCAAGCATGAAGCGAAGCATAATTGAGTTTTGAAGTAAGAAAAGTGAGCTCAAAAAAGTAAGAAAAAGAGCAGTTGGGAAGCTGAGGAAGCCAGGGTTCAAGTTCTTGGTCTACCACAGAGTTTTTGTGACCCCGGACGAGTTGTTTATTCCCTGCACGCCTGAGCAATAGCTCTGTGGGTGGCGCAGAGGAGAAATACATTAAAGACTGGGAGGTTTTTGGATACAGGATACCCAAGAGCTCTAGGACTGGCATATTTATACACACAGAGACCACTCAGAGACAATAACTCAGAAAGCAGTAAGTTACACAATAATAAATGCATTAATCTTGATAGCAAATAATAAAGTAAGCACAAACAGAGGAAAATATTCGGGGACACAAGAACTGCGGTGATTTCTCTCAGCTCATTACATGGTCCTAAAAGTTAAGAAAAAGAAGGTCTTTTCTTACAAACGTAACTTTGTTTTTTTGTGAGGGATTACAGCTGCCCAAAAAACGATGAGCGAAAACACGCCTGTGTGTTGTGTCCTGTCTGACCTGAAACAACTGGAGGCGGCTGTAGAACTGCAGGGTAAATCATGGTCACTTCTGCAGATGCAGCCAAGCTTCACGCAGACTGTCAAACACGGCTGTAAAACTGCAGAGCACAAGTTCAATTCGCTTCTCCGCGGAAATACGAGCTGGCTTGTATAACCTCTGCCCAGCAGTTAACAAAAAATCATCATTAATCGGAGAGAACACAAATCTCATCCAAGAGCTCGCTAGCTTTTCTTGGGATATTTCAGTTGAAAAGGCAGGACAGCTATATTTTATAAATACATACCAAGGGGTTTAACTTTCCACAGCTTTTCTTTTAAATTGCCAAAATATTTGTTTGACAATTACTTTTTAAATGTGAGAGAGATTCTGAGTTTAAATACTGTAACTTGCCATAGCAAAAAACAAACTATAAATAACTTGTTTAAAAAGTAAATTCTAACTGAAAAGGGGTACGTTCGTTCTTTGAAGTGCATTTCCTTTCACTCCTATTAGGCTTATAGGGCAGTTTTAAAAGGAAAAATCACAACAGAGAAAAATAGCGTGCAACTAACTTTTGCACCTTGCAAAAGAGTTCAAGATTTTTCTTTTAAAATATATACTCTGGTGCTAAAGGAAAGGATATTTTCCTTGATATCTTCATCTTTGCTCTTAAGCCAAAGGAACATGATGTTAAATTCTGCGCAAATATAGCACAAACCACAGTCCTTTGTGTGTGTTCTTGAACTGTTTCAAGAAGCCCTAGAGATATCACACATTATCCCATGATTCAAAGCTTTAACCTTGAGGGAAAATACACAAAACAGCTTCAGATTTTTTCCAACTCAATACAGCATTGTAAATACTATAACAGCTATTTGATAAACACAACAGAAGGGCCTTTAAAATGAATACATCTCATTTGCCATGTTTATAGTAAATGTCTCAGTAAAGACTGTTTTAAAATGCAAAACATGATTAACTACTCCAGTCTTTCTACTGTATCTACTTCTCTGGGTTGTCTGATTTTGTCTGCTCTAAGAGAAATCCAGGCACGTCTCCATTTTGAGGAATGTAGTATCACTCATTTACTAAAAAGGTGATTGGTAATTTCTAAAACTAAACAAACTTGGGTTTGATCATCTTTGCCTCTTACAAAGAAAGGGGAGTGTACACAAATGCACTCCCTCTGTTCTCATGCAGCTTCTACCCGATGGTATGGTATAGATTTACGTTAGTAGCAAATATTCCATAGCACACAACCCCTTAGTAGTGTTTAGGTTGCATTTAGCGAAGTATCTGATTTAGTAACAAAGTTTCCCATGTAAAACTACACCGATATACCTGTAACTAGAATATGAGAGTATTTCTAGTCATGGTGCCTCACTTTTTATAAGCAAGTGAGTCTTAAAAAATTTAAAAGGTCTTATTATACTGCTTTCCAATTCACTCTTATTGGTTAAAAAATATATCTGATTCTTCAGTAATATTAAGGAATTTAAATTTGTCAATTTTCATTACATCATCATTCTCTCAGGCCAGAAACAGCAAAATAGCAAATTCTCTTTTCCTGCCTTATTCTGCAAATTACCTTTCAAAAGAATTACAGAAGTTGTGGTAAAGACACCACCACTGTGCACTGAAACAAAAATATAAAAACAAACCAGTGGTTCTCTGACGTGATCACTGGCATCCTATTTCTACGGGACTACTGACACAAAAAGACATCTTGGTAGAATATTTTTATACATCTGTTATTCCTGTAAATGTTGAAAACCAACCTGAAGTTTTAAGCTCCTTTTTGGTGTAAGATACAGGAGCCAAAATACGGCAGCATGACAAGAACTTTTAAGAAACTCTTCTGCGTAATTTTTTTACTACACCAAATTTATTTCTACTTTCCACATGAAGAGGGGAAGCAAGGGGAAAGCAAGGGGAAAGCTCTTCTACCAGCCCAACTCCTGTCACTGCCAGCATCTTCTGAGGCACCAGTGCCACCAACCGCACGCTCCAGCCATGCTCAGCCACCTCAAAGCTGGGACAGGGGCAAACGTGGCCGTTCGGTTGCACGTCCTCACCAGATAAGAGAATCTGCTGTATGAGACACAGACCCTCCACTGGCAAGGAAGGATGGTTGCCTACAAAATTTTTTCACCTGCAACATCAGTCTCCCACACCAGTGACATTCCAGCAAATCAGGGAAACTGCCAATCCATGTGTCAGTGCACTGGTGAGCTCCAGGAGGAAACATGTACCTCGGGAGCAAAGATCTGGTAGAACTTTGGCTCGGCAGGACTGGGGAAGAAGTCTGCATAAACACATTACATTTCAGAGCAAGCCAGACATTGCAGAACCACTACCGTATTCATTTCCTCCTAGAAGTATTAATAATTTACCATCTTTTTTAAAAAGCAGCACTGGGGCTGCATCATTGCATTCCGAGCAAAGTCTAGGTATTCATACAGTTGTTTGTTTTCCTTTGTCTCTTAGTTCAGTCCTGTGTTTCAGCCCCACTGGCCTTCTGTAAATCCCCAAAGATAGCTAGACAGAATGAAACCCAAGGTTTTATTAAGCTACAAAAGAAAATAAATTATCCTGAAGCTTATGTGAATATTTAGAAATTTTTCCAAACACGAGGATAAATGTGCAGCTCTTGTGATGAGATACAGGAAAAAACAATTCCATTAAAGGACCACTTATGCCCAGAAAGAACATTCAGAAAATGATGGGAAAAAAAATAAAGGGGATAACTTAATGTCAGGGCCTTAAATACTCCCTTGCCTGTCCACCAGGGACAGGACAGAGCTTTCCTGGGAAGCAGTGTCACCTTTTGCACAAATTGAAGTATTTCTGTCTCTCAGATCCAAGTTATCTCCTTCTGGGTTGGTTGAGCTAACACAGTCTTCAGTCTCAAATGGGAACCAGATGCAGTGCCGGTCTTTAAGCCTGCACATGAGAAGCCTCACTACCTCTGCTGCCCTGAGCTGAGCGTGTGGATGGCTTAGTGCCATCACCCTTTGGTGGACACTTCTGCAGCCTTCCGGAGTCACCCCCTCCATGGTCCCACCGCTGCCTGCAGAGACTCTCTGCACAGGAGTGGCACCTTCCCAGAGCTAAGCACACGGGTGCATGGGAAGGGTGAGAGGCAGGGCAGACCCATCACTGCGAGGAAGCAGAAAGGCAGGCAGCAGGACCTGGACAATACTCCTTTCTGTCCTGCAGCAGCCCAGGAGACGCGAATAAAATGAGAAGAGGGAGCAGAGCTTAAAGCATTTTATAGTCCAGGAGTATTTTTTAAAATAGCGATGCTAGAGCCTACAGTCATCACCTTAGCAGTTATGTAAACAATTTTATCACATAAAATAACTACCAAAAAAGGCCAGTGAAGGCTCCTCTTGCACCTCACCAAGCTCATTCTTCCATCCAACCTGGGAGGCACTAATGCACCCCTTGTGATTAAAAGCCGTGAGATCTGGTATGTGGCTTTACACTCCTGATGTTTCCTCTCCACTGCTTTAGAAGGAACCCTGACCTTACGGAAGAAAAAGGCAAAGCTCCCATTAGGCTTTATCAGGGACAGAAGTGGGCTCTTCCAGCCTGGGCCTGAAGGGTGGCAGCCCGGCAAACAGCACGAGGAAATGCCTGCACCCCACTGCTCCCCTCCCTGCTAACTCCTGCGGAGAAGAGCTGGCGTTTGCAAGGCTGGGAGCATTGTATAAAGTTTCTCTAGCGCCGACAATGATTAAAAGTCTCAGCTGTGGAGGAGAGATTCCTCCAAACGAATTCTTTCCTGTTGTGAGATACTTCTTTTTTTTTTTTTTCTTAGCAGACATCAGAACTATCTCATTTGCAAATACATGTACAAGTCTCTAGAGGGGAGCTTGAACTTATCCTTAAATTACTGAAAGTTTATTATTATTTTCTCATGGAAAAAGTCACGGATGTCTTGTAATCCCTCATGTTCCCATCTTCTAAAGTTGAATGCATCTTGACCCAGAGAAAAGCTTGGGAGCCCGCTAAAATAGGAGGTAAAAGACAATACTGAAACAATTTACAAGATGTTCTTTCCTTCCAGACTTTAATGTTATGACTCACAACCGGGTGCTGAAAGTCTCTTGAGAGTAGTAAGAAATCTATACATTCACTTGATGAACTTTCTAGAGCAAGAATGGGCTGTTTCTGTGTTTTGTAAAGTGATGTAAAATATTTTGTGTCAACAGAGCTGACCCGCCCAGTATCTTGGTATGGCTGCCCAGTCTGGGATACTGACCCTCGCAGTGCCTTCGTATTTTGGAATCAAAATATCTCTACATTTTTAGGGGATGGAAAGGGTAAGGGTAGAGGTTGGAAGGCTAGCGGTGTGCCAAAAAAAATGAAGGACGATTTTAGTCTGTTCTGTAAAGTGTCTTGTGTGTTTTTTTAGGGCCCTATCCAAAGCCCGTTGAAACAAACAGGAACCCCTCCAAGCCTAGGCTTTAGCCTTTACACTACTGTATACATTTGTATCACTAACTGCAAATATATTCTTGTAACATCTGTGCACAAAATGGCCATGAGATGCTCTTAAACATAAAATATACCCACAATAGTTGCAGTATAGGACTCCTCTGAGTTTGTTTTTCTGACTTCTGCATGGTTGTGTTCATATCCTTGGTTAAGAAAGCAAAGAAAATTCTTGCTTTCTGTCTCTTAAAACAATTTGAGAGTGAAATTTAGAAACAATGAGGGATACAATTACAGTTAATCACTAAACTTGGTCATGCCAACCATATTCTGTACCTGGATGGCAACTGAGTTTGCTCACCTTAACATAAACCAGCTCATTAGTCCCATTAGCTACCCTGGTGTCCTAGAGCTATTGCATTGCTCTGGAATGTAAGGGCCAAGTTATCCATCACCCTGCAGAGAAGGTGTCTCCTGCCTACATGCTTGTAAGATGGCTGGCAGCAGGGATCACAAACCAGTTCAAAGACCAGATCCTTAAAGAAAACAGGCAAAGACACCTGAGAACATGGGCTGTTGTACTTCTGTAGTCAAAGAATGCCCTCCTCTTGGGGCAGTCCACCGACCGGGGTATAAGCCAGAACCTCACACTAAGAAACATAACTTCACTCTGTGCACAGATTTTAAGAAAATGCATGATTTAATTGTTTTGGAAGTGCACAGCAGCCTCACCTATGCTGGGGTTTTTGGATCTCAGCTGGTACAATCTGTAGAAGAGCTGAATATTGGGCTGACCAGGTTCCAGTGCAGTTCTAGCAATACAAAGGCAAACATTACTGCATTTGTTTGGGGCTTGCTGTGGTTAAAGGAGAAGCCTATTTAGAGGCACAGAATTAGCATCAGAGATTATGGGTACTATGTAGGTGAGATCTTATCTTAGCGATATTACATCTTGTGGAAAATATGTAAATATATCAAGTTACATGTGCATACAAAAGCATTTCACAATTACACTAGATATTTAGACAGTTGATCCCTCATACAACAAATACAAGTGATACAAGCTCTTAAAACTGCATGAAACAAGACTGCTTTTTTTGCCAAATGAGTTGGTAAACTAACTCAACAAGCCTTATCGTGCTCTTATCAGCCCACCTGTCTTTGCCCCTTTAATGTCAGACTTAAAAGAGGAAATGAGTACTTAACTGATAGTGCTTCTTCAAAGGAAATATTTGCTTCAGTTACCTTGCGTTTTTAATGAGATCGTTTAGTCACAGCTTGGCATCAGTTCATAGCATGCACCATGTCAAAGCTTTCAGGTTTTCAAAGCACAAAAACACACGAAGTAGTTTGAGCCAGCAAAAGTGAAATTGTTCCTGGTTGGCATAAAATCACGGAGAAGATATGTACCTCCCTTCCTTGGTCAGAGCAGAGACAGAATTAACAGGACAAAGCTGTTCCTTTAATTGTAATCCCTGTGCCATCTTGTGGGGCCTGTTTACAGAAGATTCTCTGCAATCCAGATTCAGCTAAGGGAGGAGGCACCCAACCAGCTACAATTTGCTCACGTTTAAAATGAGCACAGGAGCTGCTGAAGTGGCCTCAGCACACCAATGATCCCTAATTTACTGTTATGTCATGCTAGTGAAAGCTTAATAATACTGTACCTCTGTGGCTGGGTGGCCTCTTTTGTTGAAGGGGAGGATAAAAGACGCTATAATATATTTTTATTGGCTCTTTGTTTTCTTACAGGCCTCGGATCAAACATCTTACTTTGCATGGCTCTGACTCAGCAAACAGTATAGGCATTTTTGACAAGCAGGGCATCTCTCATGCACAAAGACAAAAGCCCCGAGAACACCTACTGACTTGAAAGCACAGTACAGCTCCCACCGCCATCTCAAACCCTCCCACAGCACACACGGCAAGGAAGCGACCTGCAGCTGAAACGGGAAGTCTGGCATGCAAACTCTTTTTTTTTTTTGAGAAAAAAAAACCCACTCATGAATATTTTAGATCAATACCCGTGTTCAAAATATATTTCTTCTAAGTTTTGCCCTTCAGTGAACACCAGAATGGTTTTATAAGGCAAATGGCAAAAGTCACGGGAAGCTGTATAGCAAGACAAAAGCACACCCCTGCACATACAGCTGGCCCTTCAACGGACAAAAGCTACCCCAGCAGCTGAAAGGGGACCCTCCCTAATAATGTTTGTTCTATCCCCATCTCCACTCTAATCTTTTTAATCCCAGAGTACTGAGAGCATTTGGGACAGCACTGAAATTGTTACTCGTAACTGAATAGAAAAAGAAATGAGTGAACCCTAGCTCTGCAGGGTATCCTGCCTTCCACCACTGCGGCACAAAAGTGGATGCTTTCTTGTTTACATAAACTCACTACCTTTAAGCCTCTCAGGAAGCTGGTCTGAGGCTTGTGTCTTGTTTGCCCCTTCTCAGCAGCCATAAACATTGAAATGCTGAATGGCACCTCTATGTTTTTTCTGCTCATGCAAAACAGAAGAGGAGGGAAAGAGGAGTAGAAGAAAAAGCAACACAACATCCAGGAAGCGGCATTTCTCTTTAGCTTTGATCAATATAGATGTCACGATGCTACTGTCTAAAAGGACGGCAAACAGGAGAAAACCAATCAAAAATTACCACCTGCAGAAGGAATGAGGAAAGCAAGTTACTGCCGCCGAGTGCTGGGCACCTCTTTGGGAGCAGCTGGGGTGCGGTTACACAGCACCCACCAGAAAGCATCCACCCATGTGTGGAATAAGGCACTTGACAAGAAGAGATTTCTCATACTCAAAATAGATTTGACCTTCGGATTCTCTTCTGTATGTCCAGAACAAATGAAGTCACCATATATAAATTCTTCTGCCTTGTGAATGCCTCTTAAAGTCTATACTGGTACAAGGCTAAGTACACAGAGCAAAGCTTTGCCTCCCTCATCCTAAAATGCAGCTTGGAAATCAGACCCAAAGGCTACCACCAAAAGACTCGAGCACCACTAAACTCTGACGGCTTCTCACCACGCAAGCAGAGTCATCCTGCAAACACCCAGGCATTTGATAATTCCACAGATTATCAAAGCAAAAGTCATAACACCTTCCTTTCCTTTTTTTTTTTTTTCCCCAATTTCTTAATCTGTGTTAATTTTCAGGTCACGATCCAGCTGTCCTTTTTCCTTTCTCAAATACTGAAATAAAAATTAGGGGCTAATGAAAAAAAAATTAAACCCCACTGAAAGCTCCACTCATATTGCTGAGGGATTACTTTTCTTATGTTTTATCCAGGCATCACATTTTGGAGAAGGTGGGAATAGATTTTGCTCTTCAAGAAAAATAAACTTATCTAACTTCTGTATAGAGTTTCTGTGGCAAACAAACACACAGCTCAAAGAGCCACCCCCAGCCTCAATTCCTCCTGCGCTGATTGAATGGGTTCATTCATCAGAACGGGCTGTGGGTCAAGCAATACTTAAGAGGGAACTGCTAAAGGAAGTTTCAAAGACAAAATGAGTGTACGGGTAGAAAAGTAAACAAGACTCCTTTAGACACAGAGCTGGAGAAGGGAACTGGAGGTTCTACTGTGCCACGCAAGTTCCAGCAGCCACTGCGGACCAAGGAGGTTCCGAGTTCTTCACTGCCACAAGTGCTGGGAAGCAATGTATCCTGACTTCCTCTTCCCTCCTAGGGAAGAAAATATTCCCAGCAACTGATGTGTGAGAAAGGGTGCAAGACTAAATAAAAAACAAACTACTTGCACGCAAATCGGTAAGTTGCCCGAAAGAACAGTTACATCTAAAAATTCTATATAGTGAACAAACTGCTAAAAGATGACAGAACTGCTAACAAAAATAAGAGGTTTCTCAGTAAAAAACAGCCACAATTTCAGGGGACTAGAGTATAATAATTATGGTAAACATATATTTTTTTTTAAATCTATGGGCAATCCAGGAAATTTATACCAAAGAGCCCTGCAGTTATGCCCAGCAGAGGTTGAAACGGTAAAACCAAAATAGCATCAGGCCTGAAAAAAGATGACATAAAAAATAAGAAAGTGTTCTGCAAAGGACTCATGTCCCTACTTTATTCAAGTTCCTTGAACAGGTCAGTAAATCAGTGTATAAAAAACCCCAAAGCTTGGATACTGTAGTTTAGACTTCCAAACTGACAAGATCCCAAACAAAAAAGATGCACTGAAAAGTAACCATGGGCTAAGTGAAGGTACCACCACAGACAAAAGGAAAGGAACCAAAGATGCACAATTTTCATTATCTAAACAAGAATGTCTTGCATCATTTTGTGCCAGTATTTGTTTTCAATATTCCATTTCCCAGTGGCACCATCAGCACCAACCTGGCTCTGTGGGAAGGAGCAGTTTGCCTACTCCAGCCCACGGAGCAGTTCCTCTCGCTTCCTCTGCCCACACGTAACCTGGACCACGGGGAGGTGGTTTCAGGGTCCTGCAGGTGTGACACAGAACGGCCAGTCCCATGTAGGTCAAGACACATTCAGTAGCCTCACAAAGCTGCATTAGCACTAAACTCCTAAATCTCCTTCAATTTGTTTAATGGCATGCGATAGAAAAACAGGGAAAACAGCAGTCAGAGATTCTCATTAAATGAGGTATAACTCGACCTGCAGATGAGTTCGTCTCGGCCGCGTGGCTGTCTCTTCATCATTTGAAACAGGATTTCAAATTCCTACCTGTTGTATAACCTTTTTAAATTTTATTTTTGAGACGGAACCAAATAAAGTTTTACATTTCATCTTACAAGTTATGCTAAAAAACAAAGGCAAATAGCTTTGGGGCTTATTTTAGTATGTATTTTTATAATTGCATGAAACTAAAAGTAGTAATGCGTAGACAATCCTAAAAATCCCAGAGAAAAATCAAAAGCAAACACAATAAGGTACAGAAAACATTTTGCACTAATTTACAAATCTAGGCTTAGATTTCTAATCAGTTTAGTGGTAATCGCAGCATTGTTAACTTCCAAAGCCAGCTCTTACAAACGCTCGCTTGTGTGTAGCCTCCAGAGGATCTCAGCCTTACATACTGTAAGGAACTGAAGCAGAACTCCTTCAGGCAAACAGAAGTACTTCATTTTGAGGCTGATGCCAAAGAAATTCCAGAATATATGTCCATAAAAGAGGAGTTAAGATCTCCCGGGGCAGCCAACCAATACAACTTTCACTTACTTATTATTCATTACTTGTACTGCCATAGAGCCCAAGGACTCCAATCATACGCCAGAGCTCATTCTGCTAGATGCTGTACAAACACATAAGAAAGAGTCTTTAGCCCGAGGAGGTCACAATCTGATCGTTAGTTAGTAAAATCACTCAGCCAGAGACACTGCTGTATAATCTTCCTTGACCATAAACTCACCTTTTATCTCACTCCAACAGTGCTACCCATGTAACAACTAAAGTACGGGACTTGTGGATTGCAATTTGGAAAAATAAAATTAAAGCCATGCCAAGTCACCAATCAACACAAATGTATACCTGTAAGCATAAAAGAAGTACCACTTCAAAAAGCCCTTTCATAGATCAGTCCTTGCAAAATCCTATTCTGTGGCTGTCCTTGGGCTACTCACTTTTTTGAAATGCAAATAAATTAGCATCAAGCAGCATGGCAAACAGCAGGAGACAGTACGCTTTACTCAGGCCTCTAATTCTTGGTGACATTCTTAAAGAATGACATATCAGATGGCTATAATTCTTCTTAAGACTCTGTTCACATTAAATCATTGAGCCATTGCATTTTTGAATGTTACTGTATTTCTAGTAACTCAGACTCATGAGCACACTAAATTCACTTCAGTTCACCCACCTGTTCAATCTACCCACCATGAGCTAAGCACACTTATTTGAACTTTTTTGAAAAAAAAAAAAAAAATTCTCGCCAGATAACTCATCCCCAGCTTAAAAAAATTGTTTTCATCCCTCAAACAGAACCCTTTTTATCGCTACATTGAGGAGTTTATTCCACTGTTTTTCTGTACAAGCAGATTTAAAATTAAAAAAAAAAAAGCAGCCACATTTCCTAAAGTTTTCATCTATTTTGAAATGAATCTCCATAGCTGCCAGTCCACAAAGAGGGAAAAAAGGTTACCCATGGCAAGTATTCAAAAAAGCGTACGCGCTCTGCAATATTCAAAGGAGACAGAGCTAGAGGTCTCCCCTCAACCAAAGCAGAGACAGAAATGTTCAGATATTTTCTTTCAGCAACTGCCAAATCCCTGGTTCATTATTTTTCATGTGGGGTATATTGCATATAGGATACACTTCCCATTTCTCCCTCCTCTCTATCCATGTTCCTTAGCATTTCTGTTCGTTTTCTGGTCTCCATTTTCTCCAGCCTCACTTTTCCATTTTCATTTTCCTTTCCCACAAATTCCTTCCCATCTTTCAGAATACTTTGCTTTGGGATTTCTTTCCTTTGTATAACCACAGAGTTCTCTCTTCACTGTCCCTGCCCACATTGGGAAGCGCTTCTCTCCATTTATACCCACATTTTTACCTGGCCAACTTGGCACAGGAGCCCTGGGAGATCCAAGCATCTTCCAAAGGAAGAGATGACAGTGTTTTGGTGGCTGCTCTGCTGATCAAATGAGGTTGAGAGTGTCACTCCCCAGACATGAGCTGACTCTGCTTGAAGTGCTGGCTTCCCATTTCCATGGCAGGCCAGTTTCCCCTTGCCCTGGTCAGCCTCCTGCAAAGCTGAAATCTGCATCTTTTAGGGGTGTATAGACCGAAAAACCTCAACTATTTTCTGTGGGATAGAGCCCTAACTAAGGGCTCTATTCACCTGAAATGTGATGCCATGGGCTTCCACAACCCAGCATGTAGGGAGACTGCACTTGATAAATGTCTGTTTATCATAACTGCAGAAGTCAGCTCTGCTTTTCCAACCTCCTTCTCCCTCGAGATTAGGAAGGTAAAGGTCACATTTTAAAAAGACAGGTCTTTGAAAGTTGTTTTTTTTTAAAGTCTTAGCAACTAAACTCTCTGTGTGAAAATATCCCATCCTTTTCCATAAAATTAGGCCATACTAAATCACTATATTCTTCTTTAAAGAGGTGGTACATTAGTGACAATGGCTTAAGAACTATTTAGTTACACAAAGGGTAAAAAACCCCAACCCTCTGCCACTGAGAAAGGAAGCCCCAAAATACAGAACTGCAAATTTCAACATGTGAATGCATTCAGATCGTATTCCAACCAAAATTCTTACACTAATTAGAGATTGATTTTTACAAGGCTTCAAATCCTCTGTGCCTCAGGGCTAGGTTACAGAATACTAGTTTTATCATTCTTACTCTTTAGACAAAGATTCATTTTCTGCGCAAGTCAGTACGAAGAATCTGTTGCACTCCAGCTGCTATTACACCCTTCAAAGGCACAGTCATACTCTCTTTAAAATAGAGACATACAAGTCCTCACCAACACCCTTTTTCATCTCAGCAGACAGCCCTCCGGAGAGGCACAGAGGCAAAGCTGTCCTCAGCCCCAGGGGATGGAGCAGAACCTGTATTTTCCCCACTCTGTGCCTAAAAGGAGGATCTGGCTTATTTTCACCATCTACTCTGCATCTTTTACTAACACTTCTAATGTTAGTTTCTTCTTAACATTTAAAATATGCTCACAGATTTTCTTTATTCTTTATTTATTCCAAAATCTTGAAGGGTAAAAATGCTACTGTTGGGAAAGAGGCAAATTTTTAGTTTCTTAAGAGCGTATTTGTGTGGTTAAAATTGCCCTCCTAATCTGCCATTGCTCTGTTCTGCTGTATCTCTCCTGACTTTCCAGGCAAGGAATACACAGCCAATAACTCTATCCTCCTGACTACGCCTTGGGCTCTGGCAAAGAGCAGCTGAGAAGAAAGACATTTTACATATTTATGATTAAAAGATAACCGATAACCAGGATCCAGATGTTGGTCTCTGCTGGCCAGTGCACAGTGCAATTATTATTCCGTTTATAGAAAGAGATGTTGTCCTGCCTTTTCCAGCCAACCAAAAAGGTCTTCCATAAAATGCTCAAGTCCTCTGAAGAGAGGCATTCAAAACAAGGAACGATAAGGGAACAAATTATATTTGCTCCACAATTATTGCATTATATAAATTCAACATGGCCTCAATTCTACAGCATCACCCATTCCCACAAACGCCAAGGCTCGTTCTAGGAGCTTGGATTTCCCTCTGCAGCTCGACACTGGCTCTCACTGGGGTACCCACGGACAGCACTATGCACCCAAGGGAAAAGCAAAATGTGGGCTAAAAGGGGGGCGAGATCAGCCTCGTCACACCCACAGCCCAGGCGGCTTCTCATGAGCTCAGTGGGAACAGGCAGAAATTGTTACAGCCAAATGAAGTCTGATAGTGTTAATAAAGCACTTCTCTCCCTGCGCTTGATCTTGGAAAAACGTTGGCATTTGTTTAAAGAACTGAATAGTATTCTAATTCCCTGTGTTCCTTGCAAAGAGAAATCCAGCTAAATCCTAGGGGCTCTGTGGAGGTTTTTGGTTGGTGAGACTTTGGGTTGGGGGAAAGGGATGGAATAAAAGTAAGTAGGGTCGAAAGGCAGGAGGTTTTCAAAATACTGAATGTATAAAAATGATAGTTACCAGGCTGAGGAATAGCCCACAGCTTCAACAAACATATTAAGACAATTTTAACTGTTCAACATCTGGCATCTGACTATAATATCTTAATAAATTGTCAGCTTAATAAATCCAGTTGCCATTTATACCAGTAAGTGATATGTTTTGGCAAAAAGCATCCACAATTCCATGAAGGGAAAACAGGTTAGAAAGGTTAGATGCACTTGGAAAAGATACGACAATCACTACGAATGAAAGTCTGTGAAATGTATAACTTTACACCGAGTCCTCAGATTCCGTACGCTAGTACATTATTAATTTATTTTTTTTTTAGCTGTGGACAGGAAAATGTATGAACTGTTAATCCATGTTGTTGGATTGTTATGTGGCTGTTATATACAGCCATTTCCTTTGGGTATTCCTAAACAATGGAAAAACAGAACTTACTGAAGTTTAAAAATAACTATCTGTCTACCAACATTTCAGCTTACTTTTAAATATGCTTCTTGCAGCCTTACAATCACTATGTATGTACTGGTCCTTTGGTTACCAATTTTCATAAAAAAATAATGAAGATTAAGTTATGTGTTTCCTATTAACATCACATTTTTATAATTATACTGTGCATGTTATTCTCAAGCACTAGCGGAACTTGACACAACGGTAATTTCTTCCAATTCTTTTATATTTTCTCCCTTTTCTGTGAACAGCTTCTTATTTCCTGAAATGTACAATATGCAGCAATTTCTGACTTGATTAAATAATCTGATTTTAATTTTCTCCTCCCATTGTAAACACTGCTTGTTCCCATATAAAGTCAACATCATTTATATGATATAAAAATATTTACAGTCAGATAATTAAAACAAACAAACAAAACCAATAAAGCGAGCTACCCATCAAGAAGTTGCTCTTCCTCAAAGTATTTATTTCTTCCACAAAGCTTCAAATCAGATTTGATTATTAGGGTCAGCACAGATCCACCAAACTGCAGATAATTATCAAGTTCCATGTCCCAGGCTATGAGAGATTTTAACAGAGAACATTTCCAGGGGTTTAGCATCGCCCAAATATATATTTTTTATGGTACCACTCTTAGAAACAATGGCACTATTTCAACTGAAGGTTTCACACACAACCCCTGAAGCACACATTACCCCTGAGGCAGACCCCTGAGTGACGAATTTTAGTCAGTGCTTGAAGTCTGATGAAATAACAATAAAACAAAAAAAGCCCCAGAGTTTGCTAGTGTATACTGCAAGCTCTGTGTCAGGAAACATTTACAGCAAGTGGCTCTACAAACCCCACCACAAAATAAATTCCTAAAAAATTACATCTGCGTTGGCCTCAGTTAATTTAATGCAATTTCAGTTGAACCTTACTGGTTTCAGCTTTGTGAGCTCTACCAGGCTTTCACCCAGGGCCGGAAACTAGGTGGACCTGGAAGAGCTGCAGAGGAGCAATACTGGGAGAACACGGGCTGCTGACCCATCATCACTTCCACGGGCTCAGGGTGCTTCCCACGTGCGTATTGCATGAACAAAATTCTCCTAGTTCAGAGAAGAGCGTAAGCCAAGCAGTATGTACTATACAGGAAGATTATATGAAGAAAAGCAAGGATCTTACCCTTCCATTGCTTTACTTTTAAAAGAATAAAAGGAATAAAAAGCATGAAAGGACAAAAATCATTAACCATATCACAGTTCCCTAATGGAGCACAACTTTCTGGTACTGCAAAAATATCTCAGAAATTATAGTTTAAGAAATAAAGCTCATGAACTCATTTCCTAACAGCAGTATTTTCTGAATATCTCCCTTTTCCCCTTTTTACTAACACCACATTATACAACTACTTTATTACTGTTTTTATTTAAGATTTAGAAAGCAACGTTCTGGACGGCAATGCAGGTACTATTAGCTAATTTAATGGCAAACCCTTCTAAGAATAGTCAATTTCAGCTGTTTTGCAAATTCACTCCTTTGTTATTGTCTGCAGTTGAAGAATTACAATTTTAAAAATTATTTTTCACTTTCACAATATTCATATAGGAAAGATTACGAAATATCCCTTATTTTAAAAACCTGGATTATATTTTTTTTAAGTCAGAAAACTCATCCAGATATCCAAGCCATCAAGATTATTATTTTAATGTTGTATTACTGAATAGCTCTAAAGTCTCCACAATAAACAGAATAGTTCAAAACATCAGAAGGAAAAATTTAATAATTCAAAAATAGATGCCATAAGTAGCACTACTGTTAAAAATTATAGTTCGTTTGCCTACACAAGACTTCTAAGGTAGTTAAAGAATATCACGAACTACTATAAATCTCGGAGTTTAGTATATTAAGATGTTACATTGCCATTCCCAAAAATCCTCTGTTAATATAAAAAAGAGGGAAATAAATAGTCTGGGATTTCGTTACAAAGCAGCAGCAAGTCTTACATTACATACACAACTAGAAAGTTGCAATGTTTATAGAAAGCCAGTCATTTAAACTTCCACTGAAAGTTCTTAAATCTTTGCTGCTGACAGTTCAGAAGACAAGCAAGAAAAGGCTTGTGCCAGAATCCACTGTTTTAAGAAAGCGAGACATTCAACTGGGCCAATTTTTGCTAAAACACTGCCTGAGTTTGTGTAGAAATATTTATGATTATACAACGGAAAACATGCAACAAAAGGTGGGCGTGATTATAAATACCCAGAAAATTTATGCAGAAATGGTCTTCTCAGCTAGGTAGCTTTAGCTTCTGCCTCTGATTTCACACTCTTTAAGGAGACATTCCTTTTTCAAAAGGAAAAATAACATTGGGTTTAAGGATATACCTCAAATGCAGAGAAATGAAAAAACTAAAAAACTCGGTTGTCCCAGGGTTCCACTAAATTGCAAAACATTCAATGATTTGTACTCTCCCGAGGACCTCTTTTTTTTTTTTTTTTTTAATCTTTAAATGTAAACGTTGCTGCACTTATTAAAATTACCTTTAAGCCTCTCTTGCTTATTTGCAGAGGTAGCTACTGTTTCTCAGGAGTAGCTTCCTCTCTTACTTAAAAATGTAAGAAGTAGCTTTGTCACAATTCTAGCCTGACTTTGCCAGGTGCCGGCCACCTCCTTGGTGGCCCAGAGCCCGTCCATGCCAGCGGGTCCCAGCCGGTGTCCCCAGCCAGGCTGGCTCCTGAGCACTCACGTCAAGGTACCGACGGGTCTCGCTGGCAGGAGGAAGGCCCTGAGCACGGCGCGGTGCTCGTGAGGCCATCGCCACGCTCTCACTCTCGGAGTGTGGGACTCAGTTGTTAGAGTGTGCCACCACGTACGGGTGGCACGGAGGAGTTCACCCACTGCACACCCGGCTCCATCTCCCCACGCCTTGTCCCCAGGTCACCTCCCTCTCACCACAGCCTGGTCCTCCCTTTCTCCTCCCTCCCATGGCCCACTCCAGCTGCTGGGTTTCTGAAGGTTATCTCAACATGAGGATCGTCTACAGACCGTTTTCCCAAATAATCAATATTTTTAAACTGCAAATTAACTGCAGTGCAGCTTATATGCATGAAGACTGACATGCTGTTGTTTAAAATTCCTTTTTTCAATAAAATGCATTAGCAAACAAATATATTTTCACATAAGGAAATTATCATCATTCTTATTTTAGACATAAACACAGTATTTTATCAACAATAGTTTCGTTTAAACCTTACTAACGTTGAATGATTGTGAAAAAAATTATTTGTTTTTTAAGCATAAGAGATTTACATCCATGTAAAACTACTCTGCTTTAAAATTGTTTTGCTTTAAATTTCGGGCCTGGCATAGAATAAATTTCCACTCTGCTTGGTTAGGAAAAAAAAAATCAGCTTACCATTTCTTCTTCTGGGTACAATAATTTCAACACAAAATTTGCTTTATGTTAAGAGCAAGGCTTGAAAGACTTTAAGACAAGAAAAGGGATTTCACAGCCTTGTGTAATCTTTTTTCCTACAAGTTAACTTTTTTCTTAAACCGGTTTCTTATTAAACAACAGGCTGACATTTTGCATCTCTTCTTTGTGTATGTAAGAACTTGACCAAACTGGATACACTCACAAATTGCTTTATTTTTCTTAGTGACGTTTCTTTACAGTGATATTTTTTCATGGCACACTCTTAAAAAGCAAGTTTATTATCTAGAAAATATGCCATATTTGCAAACTCTTTTGCTCCACTTGCTTTATGGAAAGGAAAAGAGCCCTGTTTTCCACAAACGGCTGTGGTTTTCATGTCACTGAAGGGCACATAGCTTGGCTGTACACCCTACCCGCTGAGTCATCAGAAACTGGACTTGGCTGCAGAATGCCATTTTTCGTTAGATCCACATGTGATTGACACAGACCAACAATCCTGGGGAGAGGGCTCATGCTAATCAGCCACAGGCACAAACAAGAGCTCTCAACCCACACAAGTTTATCCAGTTTGCATGGGCCAGAAAATAGCTTTTCATGTCCAGAATTGATTTTTAGAACTATTCCTTCTTTTTTTTTCTTTTTTTTTTTTTTTTCCCCAAATGGCTCAAGAGCCATATTTATGTCCCTGAGTAGAAACACCAAGGAAGCTTCCATTTAACAGAACCCTCTTCGTTTAATACCTAGCCTCTAATACCGTTGGATCAAGGAGTGTTTGCTCTCCAGGGCAGCTAAAACACCAGCTACCTTCTTCCACTCTGCTGCAGATGACCCTAATTATGACAGAAAAGCAGAAAGTCTATCACATCTCACCAGCAGGGTGTATGTGCCTGAAGTTACTAAAGACTGTATAGCAAAATTTTCAAAATTTATCTGTTGTTCATTTCCTTAACTTCTCTGTATTTGAAGAATAGTGAAAGCATCGATGTGTCAGCTGAAAGGTTAATGATGCATCAAAAGGAAGAGCCAAGGTATTCATTCAGAGCATTGGTACGCTGATACAGATCATCAAAAGTGGCACTTTGCTGCTGTTTTATATTCAGAAAATTTTATCTACTAAATCACCATGGGGTACTCATGTTTTAATTTAGTAAGCAAAAAAAATTAGGTGATCTTGATTAGAAGAGATACATATCACCATGCACATTAAAAATTCAACGCGGTAAGTTGTGGGAGCCTGCAGAGCTTCTCCAGAAGTATTTTATAATGATTTAGGATGAGGGTATGAGGTATCCACCCTTGCAGCTACTGAAAAATCTTTCAAATAGCCTTCGTTTTCCAAGGGAAGGGTATCAGTAAATGGAGTGTCATGAAATGACAGTTTGCACAGAAGCACAAAGTAGTCTGAGCCAGAAAGTTTCACTGAACTCTTAGCTTTAGTTAAACTATGCCAGAAATATATGGGAATAAACAAACAGATTAGGAAAAGAAGGCAGAAGAAAGTAATAATCTTCACTGTGAGGAATGGGGCAAATGTAAACTGAAAGGGCCTCTGTGTGTAAGAGAGACTATAAAAGGAAGACTGTTTAGTGCTAAATCTGTTTTGTGTAGGCTTCTTAAGGGAAAAAAAAAAAAAAAAAAAAAAAATCACACTAGCCATCCAAAAACTTTACACCTGGCACGTGAACACGTTCGGTTCAAGGAAGAGAAAGAAACAAACCCCCTAAACCTCCCCCAGCATTTGGAAACGAGGGCCTTTGGAGTTGCACACTTTGCAGGAAAACGGAGCAAGGCTATAAAGAAGGCAGCCCATGGCATTCCTCTGCCAGCCCCAGCAATGGCCACGCCGAGGCCGGGGAGCTCAGCCTTTGCCGCGAGATGGCTGTGGCAGCACAGTCACCTCCTTTCACAGCTTGAGCCCAGGAACCACAAGGGCCCCGCAGAGGGGGAAACCTCAAACTGGCAGCGTCTAATTTGGTTTTGTTTATGTTCCTGTGTTCCCTATTGATCTGCATAGGGCTTAGAATCAACAGCAAAGACCAGAGCCTCCCCAGTACAAATTGCAGATGCAAAATAATCTCAGAATGATGCTTCCTGCCCCAAATCAGAAGAGACAGCCGGATTCAGCGGCCGGCAGTTGGGAAGTGGTCCCAAAGTCCTCTCGGTACAAGGCTCCTCACACAGATCAGTGTCTGTTTCAATTTATCTCGGTGCTGCAAGCTGGGCTTTCTGTCAGACACTGCACTCTTTGCAATAAGGCAGAATGAGCAGTGCCCACGGATGTAGGATGTAAACCCCATAAAGAGGTAAAAACAGATTCTCAGTAGAACAAAAGTAATGGGGAGGAGAAAGAGCAGAAGAAAAACAATGTTGCAAATAATCCTTTGGGAACAGTTTAACCCTCAAGCGACTGTTACCAGAGCCTCTAATTAACAGATACACTGACTCCAAAACAAGACATGGGTGTCTGTCCTCTAACGAGGATAGAGACTGAGTAGTTTGAAGACTCCACATGATAAATACTTGACAATCACTCAAACGTGCCCCGCTGAAGAAGCCTTCGCAAGAGAAGGGAGTCTACAGTGCACAGCATCTGCATACTAAGACACAGTCCTGCCCCCACCACAAATTAACAGCTCGTTTTTTCCACACTCTCAACTGCTCTCCATCAATTACCATACAGAAGGCACAGCTGTTAGAAAAGCCCCTTTGCATTTGGTTAAGGGGGAAACAAATCAGGTAGGAAAGGCAAATCAAAAGACACTGCTTGCTGATTTTCCATAAGGTACTCATGGGACTACCCCCCATCCATGACCAGGCAGCATGTCCACCAAAAGATGTGCTATGTTTTGGAAGTGCTTTCCTTTCTAAATAAGGATACCACAGATTTCAATATTGTCAGCGTGATTTCCAGGACACGGGTGTTGGTTATGCTTTAAAACAAGAGCCCCTCATACCCAGGGTGCCCCCTCCATGTTTCAGCCTACAAAGAAACCAGACTAAGAAATCTTTCTACTGGTACAGGCTATGTTGCCTTTAGGGGGCCTCTGGAAGGCTGTATTCCTTCTCCTGTCATATATGCAGAATTTCATTCAGCACTGAACAAAACTCATCAAACAATGCACTTTTCAAGCATGTGACGTGGATTTCCAGCTGTAGTGTACGAATTGCCAGCGTCTACCAGTGCACCAAGGTATGCCCATCATTTAACAGATGAATGGCCAGTTTTTTCAAGTGAACTGGGATACTTCCCACCACAGAATAACAAATGGACTTCAGCACCTTCAGAAAAAAAGAAAAATGAAATACCAAAACAGTTCAACTAGTCCACAGTTTGCTACCTGTGGGTGTCCAAGATCCACGAAAGCAGGCGAAAGGCAGCACGCTCTGTGATGGACACACGATGCTGCAGCCTTGCCCCAGGCCAAGGCCCAGCTCTAGCCTGAGTCTGTGTACAGACCTTCTGAAAGAAGTTCTCCCCCGGTTCCAAGTTGTACATTCAGGATTCAGAACTGTTGATTTATAATCTTGTAATCTTTCTTACTTGTTCTTTTTCCATGAAAGGTCGTTCCCAATGCTCACAGCAATTTATTTTTAATAGCAGTGGTAACGTAGGACAGCTTGCACAGACGCTGCTCTTGCGTGGGTTGGTGTGACCAGTCCCACGCTCTCGGCACCACCAGGAGCAAGTGCCGTGGTTAAACAGCCGGGAGATACCTCTGGCAGTAGCTGGAAAAGCCTACCACACACAACTGTTCTCAAATAGAGAGAAACTTACCACAATTGGTAAGTTTCTTCCACACCTTCAAAAGACACTGTGTCAAATCATGAATTCTGTTTTACTGGAAAATACTTGCCCTGTTCCTATCTAAAAGTTAGGAGTGAAAGCAAAGAAGAGAAAATATTCTTGTTAATAGGACTGATGCACCCAAGATTTTGAACCTACATTCCTGCTACAAAGGGGCATTTGTATGTTGATAACAATCTCCATAACAGCAAGAAAATGACGAACAGCAGGAGGCTGGGAAGACAGAGAATTCTGGTGACAGGCTGAGAAGTAAACAGATAAAAACTAAGCACATAGCTTCTTCATTTTTCTTTAAACCAAAGATTCATCTTGTCTTTTTCAAAATGAAGTTGTCACCTCTATGAAGTACCAATCATAACAGAAATTGTATGATGTCATTGAAGTAAGGAAATACTAATAAAGAGAGAACATACAAGAGGAATGGAGCCCATCAGCACTCAAATAGAGTTTTAAATTCTACAAAACCAAGAAAGGGGAAGAAATATGTCCTATAACATGGAATATTTTTGTTGGAATAGTCAGTAATACATAGCAAGTTGCATAAGCCTCATCAGTACTTCCAAAGTAAGATCTCTTCCCCTCTCCCTAGGCACAGGAATGCACAAAGGGCTGATGACGGTAAAACAAGGACTTAGTTGTTTCAGTAGTGTTTGGTCCAAGCTAAGGCACCAATAAAAAAAAAAAAAAGAGAACTTTCCTATACATCTGTTGTCTAGGTGACGTTTCTCTGAGACCTAATCTGCTAACTTTGCGGACAAAAACAAGCTTTTACTACTGTTAGCTCTGCAAAACCAATATAACCATGGCTGAGCGAGCTGGAATTTTTATTACTGGCAATGAAGTAAAATTCAGACAGAAAACAGCTTGATTGTCAAAGCCAAATGTGAGAGTTTGACATACTGGCTGTTAGAAAAATCACCTTTTGACTTGTAAACTAAGCAAAGTTTTATCTGAAAGTGATTGAGAGAGAACAAGTGCAGAACCTCCTGCTGTCGTTTTGACACAGTCACTTCTGGAAACAATTCTGCTGTCGGGTAACAACCCTCTGCCCCCTTCGCTTTTGGCCAGCCTGTGTACACCACTCACGCGTGCAACTGGAGGAGCAAGCTAAAGAGTGCTACAAAGCTCCAATTATCTCTGAGATATGTCAAAATCATATGGGAATGATCAAAGAGGTAATAGATATAGAAAAAAAGGTTGGCAGCTTGCTGGATGGCTGAAGCTCTGAAGCTCTGCCCTGCTGTACTCGAGGCTCTGCCTCAGCCCCGCTACGGGCCAGCTTTTCCCATCTTCCCAAGACCAAAAAGTGCAAGCACAGAAAAACCCTTACTGACTTGCTGGTTTCCCTATAGGATTCCTGCACATTGGACCCCCTAACACTTGGGATTTAGCCTGCTCCCTGTAGAGACTGTACAGGCAGTCCCTACTGCGCTGCTGGGGACCTGCTGTCCCACTCCCATGCTCTGTCATGGCCACGGAGTTCTTGGCCAGGCTGCGCCCAACAAAAAGGGCGACTCAGAGCTCCTTTCCCCATCTCATTAAAGGCTTGATTTCCTCAGCTTTTTGTGAGGGGATCGACATAGCAGGATGCAGGGTGGTGAGTATCAAAGCTAGCTCTTAGTTTGCCCTGGAAACTAAGACTGGAAATGCTACAGCTGCACCAGCACAGTATTCTGCACACACCAGCCCTGATGTTCACACAGCTCCCTGGCTGCTGCTACCTGGGCTGGCCTGGTCGTTAGAAACTAATTCATGTTCCTCTACGTACTATTACTCCATCTCTGCCCTTTAGATGCACCAGGAGATTTCTTTACTGGGTCAGATGAGGAAGGATCAAATTGGAAAAAGCAGATCCTACGAACAAGATCCTCTACACCTGGATGTGAGACACAAGCCTCTCCTGCCTCCCTGCAAAAAAAAAGAATACTGCCACTTCACCCGTATCACGACTTCTTTCTACATCCTGGGAAACAGTTATTTAATCTCTGTGCAGCATCAGATTGAGTCAAGAATATGAACGTAGTGATGCTCTTTTACATAACTGACTTAATCCCAATTTAAGAATTTAAAACCTAAATAAATAACATTTTTTCCCCAGGGCATTAGGCCATTCTAAGGTTAGCACTCCATTCCAGAAGAAGCTGCCAGCCACCATACCCATCCTTTGGGGACTGCTTTCCCAGAACATCTGTTGATATTGCCCATTCTGACTGCAAAGAAAAAAATTGTTACAAGAAGCTGAAGTCCCAACTTAGACCATACTGTTTGAGACCATACTCTTGGCTATCTTACTATCAGGACCTATTTCAGGTGATTCCAGCACCTCAGTTAGGGTCCAAGATCTTATCAAAGAAGACCCAAGTACTTTACTTATTTTCTAACTACCAGACTTACCATCTCAAGTCCTGAGGCTACCCTGGGAAGCAGCTGTGCCAGGGCTCCTGTCCCACAGCACAGCCCCAAAGAGAAGGGCAGAGGCCGGGAAGAAGGACAGACAGTAGATTGCTCCAGTCAACATCAGACAGGAGCACTGGGAATGCTGTGGTTAACTGGTGCCCTGGTTTTGTTTCTGAAGGAATATTAGCCAGTGTTTGTATTAGTTCTGGTTTAATATATTCCCAGGAGACACCACGTTCAGCAGTTACCAAAAAAATGCTTTTGTTTAAAATGTCAGAATACATTTTATTCCAAATGACCTGTTCAGTTTCCCTCAGGCTTAATGCAACAGTTTAAGAAAAATCACTTTCTATGAAGAGATAAATGACTTCTCAGCCCCCCGTAGAACCTGGTGTCCTGCCAGGGGAGGGCTCCACCTCTGTCCCCCCATCGGCACCATCAGCCCTGACGTCAGCCAACCAAAGACTGCAGTTGCAAAATCAGATGCAGAATACAACTCATCATAGCGAGCTTGTCTTGTCTTGATGCTTTCATCTTTTTCTTTTTCTTTTTTTTTTTTTTTTTTTACTTTAAGACATCAGGGATTAAAATTCATTCCAAATACATTTAATTATAAATACATAGCCATGCAAATATATGGAAATGTGCAATATATTCTTTTGATATAATAAGATTGATTTTTTCCTCCAGTTGATAACTTCAGTCTGATAACTCTAGCATTAATTTTCTTTTTTTACTGTAAATAACTAGGACACTGGATACCAGTGCTATCACTAATTATGCCAGCAGATGAACAAGTCATCTACTACTGAACTAAATTACTTTTAATTGCACATGCAACTCCTGCACTCTCCTTAAGGAAGCGTTTATGTCTTTTAAAAAAAGATATGTCATTATAGAGAGTGAATTAACAGAGTTCACTTCCTAACATCATCACTGTTTTGATTTTATTTTTACATTTGTATGATGTGAACACTGAACTGCACAACAGCCCTATAAACATACAGGAAAACATGATCCCTGTCCCAGTGAATTTGCGTTCTAAGATGGGATTTCTTGTTAGCACTAATTCTTTCCACTTTTTCAGACTGATTATCAAAAACAAAGACGTGTACAAACTGTGTGCGCTACTGCCTGCTAACGCAAATAAGATGGCATTTACTTAGGCAGCATCATTACTTAGTTTTCTTCCTAAATCTTTTTTCCTCAATGCAGCATGACCCTCTCTTCTCTGCCCTCCCCAGCTACACACTCACAAGAACACAAGTTACCCAACTGAGCCAAATATACTTAACTCACAAGTACAGTCAGTCATTCCTGAACATGAGCAACAACATCTGAAATTCTCAAGCTATTGGAATGAGAAACAGTTTTCAGGTATTTTATATATATTTCCACTTTTTTTTCCAAATACCACATTAAGCCTTTAACACATTGCTTCAGAAAAATTGTTTATCATTTGTATCCAGAAAAAAAAATTCCACAGACAAATAAATAACTCCAGCTCCAGTTGCTGGAAAAAAAGTTCCTATAATTTAGACAAAGCTAAATGAGAATTTTTAAACTAAAAACCATGTGTAGTCCTTGCATCGCAGTTGCTTATCTGTCACAAAGCAGACAAGCTACACAATGGCCTTGACTGACCATTATATATCTTTCAAAGTTAACATTTTTCTATTTGACCATCTTATCTTCCTGCCTGAGCGATGAAACCTACGAGTCACTAAGTAAAATATCATTCTAGATCCCGAAAGTCTTTGCCAAGGCACAATGTGATCAATCTCAAGGATTTTTAAAAGAGTGGTTGCAAAACGATCGCTGAAAATACTGCAGGCCTTTCCCAGGGAACTCTCTTAGTTTATCTGTGCTATGTTTGCTGTTGCTGCCTAAGTTTCTTTTGGGTAATTTCTAATTCTATGATGCTAGCCTTTCACCCTGGACAGGAGTTGCAAAGTTTAGAAATACCTCCCCCTTAGCCCTAAAAAGCTGCTATTTTACTAAGAGCAGTTAGAATCAAGCAATTGCTTTCTCTAAAAGGAGAAGTCTTTTCAAAAAGTGAGGAAGTGCTGACCCAAAGATGTACTCCAAGTGTGAAACAACATCATGTGAGTGACATGAAAACAGGCTGGGGACTCCTGATCCCGGGGCACATGAGGACTGAGCGTACCACAGAGACTGAGCTTGCTTAGTTTCTGGTTGGAGGGTGTTTACCCTGCAAATGCCAGCGAATGCGCGATCTGTGGAACAACATTGTCATGAGCTTCAAAAATTTAATAGCCTAATGTTTATAGAGGGCAAGGCATTTTGGAAAGATGCTATTAAAAAGGCAAAGATAAATTAAAGAACAAAAAATAAAATATGCACAAGAATTAGATTTTTGGTTTATCTTCCATGGACTGAACTGGAAGATCATAAAGGGTAAAAGAAATGTCTGCTGAGATTGAATAAAGAGCTTCCCTACAACACGCAAACCTGTCTCCAGCCTACATAAAGATACTGTACCAAAACACACTAGCATTTTGTTTTTGTGAAACCTGACTTTATAGACTTTTTAATGGCCACGTGACAAATTTATATGAATTACTTAATTTTATTATAGATTTTCTGTCATTTCTGCACTTGGCTGTCTGTTATATTAATGACGACCGTTACCATTCCAGCCACTGACACAGGGGTGACTTCAAACAGGCTAGAAAGTTTTGTTCAGCACCAAGTTCCCCAAGTCCACAGAGTTCACTCAACTGTGCTCTACCACGCACACACGCCGGAGCTCTAACACAGCACTAAGAGTCCTCAGCTGGCTAGAGCCAGCATAGACCACCCTCCAGTTCTTGGTAGGATATATCAGACGGGAAAAAAGTAGCCAAAACCAGCTAATAACATAACAGCTCTGAGAAAAGCATCCTTTGCATTAACTCTATGGGCTTCAAGCACCAGCTTGGCTCCAGAATGTGGGTACAAGACAGAAGCACGTGGCTTCATCTCGGAGTCCAGCACATTGCTCAGCTTCACTTGCATAATACCACTTAAATGGAATTTCACCCCAGCCTCAATGCAAGAGTCAGGCCTTTCTCAGTCTATTCACACTGCTCTCAAGAATCCCAGGAGGCACAGCTGGTGGCCCAAAACCAGACTGCAGAATGGGGAGTTACTGGATGCAGCTCCATAAGCAAGATTGCACTCATGGACTCCTTTCCAGTCATCTCTGTAATGGTCACCAACTCTGCAAGTCCAGAAGAGACTCAGAAGCTTTTAAGGGTAATGAAAGATGTAAAATAGAAGTTAATCACATTAGAGACACAATGAACATGACCCTTCAAAAAAAAATGTAAATGATTGCAGCTGTTGGGGCTGTATTTGGAAGAAACGTAACAATTTCTTCCTTGTCAAAAAGAAAGCTGTCACAGAACTAGCGTGAGCTTCAGTATTTTGGGAAGCCATTTCAAGATCCCTAGTAAGGGAAAAAGTCAATTTCCATTTCAGATCAAAGTTCAGTTGAATCACAACTCTTCATGCAGATATTGCCTTTTTACAGCAAGTATCTGAACTGACATGGTTACAAAAATAGATGGAAAATGTCTAATGTTTATTATGAATTGTGTCACCACCAGCTGAATCATACAAGGCTTGGAGTCCATGCTTAATGTCATTTATGACAGTCTCTATTCATATTTAAATAACTAAAATTCATATCCACAAACTATAATTAAGTAATTTACACATCAACTAATTATTTATGTTTTGTGCTATGAAAAACAAAACTATTTTTTTCCCCACAATGTCACTTCTTTTGGTTAAGCAACACAAAAACATACCTACAATTTAAAATGTCAGTGAGGAAAACATTTTAAACATAGAACAGCACTGCAATTTTGAAAACTGATGAAAAAACATTTTTCTAGTACAGCAGATTAGAAATAAGTTTACTGCACTGTAGCTGAAGTTAGAGAAAAAATTAGTTCTTTGTTTATTTGAGTTTGTGTACACTGATGAAAATACTCCTCTAATATCAGATTGATTTATAATAATGGCATTTTAAGGGCTATTGACCTTGGTGCAAATGATTAAGAGTACACTGTGGGTACTAAATAAAGATTTTCAGGGAGACATGTGTTTACTAACTATACTTCTTTGTAAACAAAAAGATTCTATGATTTCTAGGATAGTATTGTATGCCAGTGGGCGGGAAGGAACTAGACCTTCCTCAAAGACCTTCACCCAACAAAAGCACTTTATTAAAAAAAAAAAAAAAGTACTAAGTGAGAGGAGCTGATGTGAGTTTTATCAGTAAGATGATGTATACTATTTGTCACCAAAAAGAAATTATGGATGTATGGATATATAAGATTAGAAACATGAAAATGGCAGTCAAAGGTAGAACAAAATGGTAAAAAGAAAAAAAGGGGCTGCAGGAAGGAACGTCCACTATGTATAACTGAACAAGTTAAAGAAAAACTACAGACCACCACAGATGCCAAAGTAACACGGTCAAGCAGAAACAGGCAGTAAAATAGTGATTCTGCTGCAGAAGCAGCTGTGGTGTGACAATATTTGTATCACAAGTTGCCTTTTTGCATTACCATCACACCTGGTAATTGACTATCTTCTGTACGATAATCATTTGTCCCATACTCAAACATAAATCTAGAATACTTTCATGAGAATTATTAACATTAGATCTGTTCTAAACAAAGCACTTAATTAACTGGGAGTTCAACTTTTCCTTAATAATCTTAAATCGCAGAAGAGCCCCATACTTACAGCACATTCTGAAGAGCAGTGTGCCACAGTAAAAGGCACAGAAACAGCAAGAGGACAAAGGCCATTAACAATCCATTATTTGTCCTAATTCAAGGACTGTTCCCCTGTTTGTTCTGCTGCCTGGTCTGGCCCGCAAAGCCTTGCTGACAAAAAAAATGTTTTTCTTACCTAAGGTTTGAAAATACCCGCATTATAATTTCATACCTTGGCCAAACTATTTCCTCTTAAATCTACCTGCCCAAAAGAGGAAAAATTCCAAAAAGGAGCCAGTGTCATGGCAGCATTCGAGTGCTAGCAGAGCTCTCTGGAGCTCTCACTGCTCCAAATTCTTGCTACAAAGGCATCATTAAAAGCAGGCAAGTGGCTCCCAGACATCAGCTGCCAGAACTATTACAGTCCAAAGGCTCGACAGGGAGGAAAAGGGCCCCATGTGCTGACTCTGTACCAGCTTTTCACTTCACTTCCATTTCACTTCCACAGTCCTTAAATCCTGGCATAGGTATAACACAAGTGTCCCGGGAAACTCTCTTACTGCAAGCAGAGCTAACATTAGCAAAACTGGTTTTGCTGGTATACTTTACACCAGTTCCTCAAATGAAACAAGCTATTCTGCTCCCCCCGCTTTCACCATCACTATATCCATAACCGAGATTTTTCCAGTATAAAATATTATTAAAAACCCAAATCCCTCACTGACATTTCTAGGCTAGGTAACATTCCTCGTATAGTCTTGGCCTCGATGGTATTAAGACTTCGCCTAAATTTGAAATATGTCCTAAGTATAATTCCACAAGTCCAGGAATACAGAAAAACTTTCTAAAGTGGAAGAAGTTATACCATTGTATTTGTACCATCAAATGACACAAACTATGCTGTCACAAGCTCAGTCCTATCAGTGTTGCTGTGATTAGAGCAGGGCTTTGCCCTACCCATGTCAGTAAGAAAACACCAACAAAAGGAACAGACTATTGCAATATTAACGTACGAGGTAAGAGGAGGATGCCACATCACCTAAGACCTGTGACACTTGTTTCTGCAACATATGATGGGATCTTTCAGGGTCATGGGCAGCAGACGTTTGCAAACTTCTTGGAAACAGTATTTACTTTTTCTCCAAGGCCGAGTTGAAGAAACCCAACTAGGCAAACTGCAGTCAGCAAGCTCAGTCTCCATTGCCTTCAGCAGGCATTTTAATAGCTCTCAGAGAAACTAAATTTTCTATACCATCAGGGGAGAAAGGGGGAAGGACAAAGCACAAAAATAAACCAGATCAATTAATTTATAAAGAAACAGATAACAATGAACTATTCTCTATTTTAAAGTGAGCTGAGCAACAAGAAAACGCATACATGTATGATCGTTTTTTAAAAAGTGAAAAATGTACTGTAGACCTTCAGTCAGTATCATACAGAAGCTGCAATCCATGCAACTCACCCAACGCCTCTGTCAGCTCGGCAGCATATGTAGAACAGCATTGGCTTTATTTAACACGCAAAGTGGGATCTGCACTAGGCAGTGCTCTGTAGGACTACTACAGATCAAAGTATTTTCAGTATCTGTTAAAGGAGGCCTTAACTGGTTTTAGAAGAAGCAGAACTACAGTAATAAATCTGATCTCTTGAAGCATGAGTTGGAAGTTGTACCCTCCTGTCAGCAGGTTCACTGTGTGATGTATTGTGGAGCTTTGGCTGCAAAGAAGCTGTAGCCTGCAGTTAATGAGCTGTTCAAAGTAGCTGTGAAATTGTCAACTTAATTAAGCCAAGTTTAGTTAACAGTCATCTTTCAAAAATTTTGTGAGAAGCAGGCGGCTCTGAAAGTGCCCAGCTACACACTGTAGGAAAGTGCTGTGTACTTTTCTGAACCGAGAAATTAGGAATTCATGTGATAAGAGACAGTGCTATTTTACGCAGTCTTTAAAGAAAGCCCCCTGGCTGTCCCAGGATCTCAGGGAGCTTCATCATTTTTTCTATTTTTAGAAAGTTAAGAAGCATAAGCACTTAAGAAACCATTGCTGACTGTTCTCAAGATAGTCTGACCTCCAGAAAGATATGTATGACTTGGAGAGAGGAAGGAGTGCCTCCTGAGGAAACCTTCTCGTGAAGGTCCGAGGTCTCAGCTCTCAGTACTGAGTTCTGTATACGGGCGCATTGACACAGCAGCCACAATGTGAGAGGTTTGTCCTGCCCAGATGGCAGACAGCTTCAGAGAGAATCAGGAAGAACAAGCTGCTCTATACTCCGTACATGTATTTCCATCCTTATTCTTGATTTTGTAATTTCTTGATTTTGTAATTTCTTTATTTTCTTGAGCACTTCAACACACACCACTGTCTTTCCTGTACCTTAACCAGGTTAGCATAAATTGAAGACCCTGTCCAAGCTAGATTAAAAAATAAGACCTTAGGGTGTACCAAGTCAGGGGTTTGTATTCTATTCAAATTAATTGCAAGCTAATTGGCAAACATCCTGTACATACGTATTGCTCTGGAGAGTCTGCTCATGTCTGCTCTAGTACAAAAATATCTGTAGCAAACAAACTGAGTTAACGCAATCCATTAGTCTGAATTTCAACAAACCATTACCACTGGTCTCAGTTCATTCCTCAGTACAGAGGTTGAAGTTTCCCAAACTTAACTCAGGCTCTTTAGGCTATGAAGACCTCTTGCAGCACCCAGCAACAGCAGAGGTACAGTGCTGTTGCCCATAATCCCTCTGTCATGCTCTTACCTCTACATGAAATGTTTTGTTGGTTTACCTCAAAAATCACTAAACTATTTTAGAGTGAGCTGTGGAGACCCCTCCTTTAGGAGAATCTCCTAGAAATTCTAGCTGCTAGCTTGGGACCTTCCAATGTTGGGATGGAAGATGAAAAAAAACGCCAAGCCCTTCACCTAGACCTCTCTGCAAAATGGAGGGCGAGAGAAAAGCCCTCAACAATGAGATACTTTACAGGTCCTTGTAACTCTTACAAAGTGCACAAAGCTAACAGTAGTCAAGCGTTCAAAGACTCCTATGTAATATTTCACATGTGTATTTACTGTTACTGAGTGTATTGTTACAGGGATAAAGGGAAACTAGATGCTAACGTAGTCAAAGTGATTGGCCACAGCCAGGGAAGTGCTGCTGTGCTGTCAGATGTGCTCAACAGAACGCACTTCCTTGGTACCTTCATCCTGACACAGAATGGCATTGGCACAGCAAATCCTAACAAGTGGATGCAACTGGGTACTTCTCTGCTCAGTCAGCCAGAATGCCAGTCAGCTGGGGAAAAAATGCAAGGGGCCATTGACCAAAAGTATCAGGTTTCCTAAGGGGGGATGATAGTTCTTCTTGGCAGGTCATCCATGGAGAAAGGGCAAGAGCCCAGATGGCCTCATTGCTAAACACGCTCTTTAGGAAACAACTAAGGGAGACAGTGTCATTGCTGTAACTGATGATGGAAAAATTTAGGAGGTTTTTCAGCCTTTTAGAACCAATCACTCTTCCATAACAAGGTAAAGATCCCTGTGGAGACCACTGAGACTTCTGCAACCTACAAGCAAAACCATTCCCCATAGCGAGTCAAGCACTGGACCCCACCACTTACACTCAACACTGGCCTCTGGTCTTGACCTCATGATTAAATTTAGGAGGCAATGACAGAGCAGTGCAACATACCAGCGAGGCTTCTGCTAACCCATATAATTCCTGTCCATAGAATAAAAGGTCGAACATCACAGCTACCTCTTAGCACCCACAGCCTGCACTTCCATGCACAGCTCAAAGGCTTACAGAAGAAAGGGAAAAAAAGATTTCCATTCCCTGAACCTGCACCAGGTGTATTTCACTTCCGCAATCCTCAAAATTCTCCAGTTTCCTTAGACTTTGTATACCAACAAAGCAAGGTTACCCCACAACGCAAAATTTACCCCATGAACAGTGTCCCACAATCTTAGCAGAGCACTGCAAAAGAGAGTTCATATTGCCCAAAGAGCACAAGAGAGCCTTGTAAGAGCTCTTAGCAATCAGAACAGCCAAGATAAAGTTAGCAGAAAACTTCAGAGCTATGTAACCTCCAAAAAGAAGTCCTTTTTAGTTTAATTGGCAAAATAAGAAATGGCAATTTCAGCTCACTTTTTTGACAGTCCAGCTATGAATCCCACTGTAAGCAATTCACAAGAGAGCTTACCTTTTTAGAAAATGTGAACTTCAATTAAGCTCCTCTGAAAATTTGATGCCTGGCAATTTTCCCATTGTCACACCATGACTAGAGCTGTGTCTGAGGATCAGACGAGCCGTCAGACTTCCCACACCTCCTGCCAGCCACTAGCAGGGCTTGCTCCCTCTGCCCCAGCCCACTCCGGCTTTGAGACTATGCCCTAGTACACACAAAAAAACTACTTTCCAAATGTTATAAGATATAAACAGGGACAGCAGAATTGTGTTTTTCAGTAAAATATCATAAGCTGATACTTTGATATTTAGCTCTAGGAATCAACACTAAAGAATGCCCACCAAAATTCAATTTTTTAATATTTGCTACCAAGACAGCAGGCTGACCCTGTCCTTCAGGGACAAATACTGTCTTTGCCCTTCTCACCAAAGCCAGGGATGAGAGGGATAAATCAGCTTCCTTACTGAACAGTTTCATTAGTTTCATAAGTCTTTATTATTATTATTATTATTAAGAAGGATCATAAAAGCTAAATCTCTCTTATCCCCAAGAAGCTGGTTCTTGCTACTCGGTACCACCACCAGATGCAGGGCGCTGTGAAAAAGCTTTGCAAGCTGCTCTTGGGACAAAACTGGTTCCCAACAAGCTAGTGCTCTAACACATTCATTTTAAAGAGCTGTAACTTGCAATAATATTTCAGAAAAAAATAAGTCCCTCCTAAAAATTAAGCAGCTCCCCCAAAGTAAAAGATTCCATAATTTGGTAAAGGTAAAATGTTATTCACTGAGGGAAACAGTATCATTGCTAGGCTTAGGAGCTGTGACTGACAGTGAATTCAGTCGGACTGCTCTTGTGACAGATCTCAGCTCCATGGCATTAAACAGCAAGGAACAAGATATATCATTTCCAGAATGGAGGGCATACAATAACTTAACTAATTGATGGTACAAGCAGAACAGCCCTTTCATCTGAAATTCTGCAGAAAGCAGATCACTTCCACAGCAAAAGACAAGACAACAAACACTAAGTAAATTAAAAGTTAGAGCAGAATCAATGGAAGCATAAAGCAGTGTCTGAGTTCACAGGACTTGCTCTTCCTCACAGTCCAGTTGCTAACAAAACAAAAGCTGTTTGGGTTTGCAAACCCCTCGTTGCCTGGCTTTGAAATTTTTCTTTGCTCTAAAACACTAACCTTACCATCAGCTTTCTTTCATCTGCGGAATACTCTGCCTCACGTATGGGAAAAAAGAAAAAAAGCACTAGCTTCTCTGGTCATGAAGTACTCTTCAAAATGCAAGCCTGTATTTAGTTACATTTCACCCCCTTTGCTTTCTTTTAAACACTTCCATCAGTTGTTCTTGGCCCCTGCAACAGTATTTGCAGAAACAAATACATAAACGATCCAGATTGATAGTGTTTCAGTGCTAAGTATGTGCTAACACTGGTTTGGAAATTAAACCTCCATTCAAAAATTCCACTCAAGAACACAGTTTTTAAATTGCATTTTTCAACTTAGCAACCAAATTTAAGGAGATAAAACTAAAATATCATCATATTACATGTCAAAATTGTGAAAGATAAGAAGTAAATCAGTATGTCCAGACGAAAGCCAGAAGAGGAACATGAAAAACTCTTCTCATTTTTGTACCTTTAAATAGATTCCTTGCATCTTTCTCCAAAGCACACTCTGCTGACTGCTGTTAGAGACAAAGCACTGAGTTACACAGACACAGTGTGATCTGAGTGCAACTCTTATGCTCCTGGGTATACGATGGCCCTGATCCTGCACGGCACATAATTAAGATCAAGCATTCAAGTAGAAACACACCAGGAGTTGGCCGAAGAGCCACACACTAACAGTGGCGGTCTGGTTCTTCTGATTTCAGCTCAGTATCTCCAGCCTCGGCCACACCGCTGCACCATGGCTTACACAATCACCATCTGCAACCACAAACCACCAAGCTTCAGATGTGTTGAGTGGAAAACTACACAGGTACAAATACACAGAAAGAAATACTTTTGAATGCTGGGAAATTCAAAGTTTTGACTTTGAGAGCCTTCCCTCTCAAGAACAGCAATAAACACACAGATTTCATTTCATGATCTGAAGCCACAGGAGCTTATATTCTTTATACTGCTACGGCTCGAGAACAGCCCCCACTGCTGTAGGAAGCTGAGACACCAAGAAAAAAAAAAAAAAAGGAAAAAATATTCATTGCTATCCCATTACTGTCATCAGTAGAGAGTTAATAATATCAGTTGTTGGTATTTTTTTTTGCATTAATTATGGATTAAGCAATCATAAAACATGTGACCCAACCAGAAGGGCTAACACCATACTTGCACTTCAGAGAAGCCAGGTAAGTTTTGCTCAGAGATCAAATTCTGGGTGTTCTGAAAATTGTAAGAACTTTGCCTCTAGCTTCAGTACAGCCAGGAACTTGCTCATTGGAGCTCTACTGATGCCCTTCTGGAATGACAGAAAATAACTTTGCCCTTAATACAAATGTTATTGCCACTGCTTTTATTTTCAAATTACATATCCAAGGGGGAGCTATTTTCTACCATAATGAGAGGAAAACACAGCAGTCCCAGTTCTGCCCCTGTTACAACCCTCAAGCCCACACATTTTAATGGGGTTATAAACTGTCATTTTGGACAGAATTTGGCCCATCAATAACTTCAGTATTTGAAAAGAATTCTTTGCTTTGAAAAATTAAGTGCCTGTATCTTGCCAGCAATCCCAGTGCATCTACACTCCAGAGTGTAGCAAAGGTCTGGATTCCAGTACTTGTAGACTTACATCCTGATATTCATCCTATGCAGAGACATTTAGCACTGAGTTACAGTTCATGGAATACTGCAATTTCACCAGGCAGTTAAAGTGCAGCAGTGTGCAGGGCAAGTCACTTCTGCTTTAAGTTACCAAAGCAGTAGGTGTGGTTGTCCTCAACCATTTGTGGAATTTTGCACAAACTTTTATGAAGGAAAAAAAACCCAACACCACAAAGCCACAAACAACCAAAAAACCCTTAAAATTGAAAGAAACAGCAGACAGCATTCCAAAAATAAGAAATACACATCTGCAAATTCAGTCATCAAAACTGAACGCTGACCTTGACCTATCTACCTATCACACAGATATGTCTGTGCATTCAAAAAATTGGAATTAAAATCACTGCTGTAAAACAGAGTTCTACACTTCGGTGTCAGAAGAGGTGTAATCCTGATAATTCGGTAAGAATGACGAACATGATCTATCTGACAATGCAGAAGTCTAGATACTCCTAAACACAGGAAGATTGTATTCAATGCGGATCAAGGTTCTTTTGTTGTACTTTAATTAAAACATTAGCATAGCTTTTCCAAACAAAATCCTTATAAAGAAGGTTTACTTTGCTCATTGCTTACTGAGGTTATTCGTCTGATTAAATTTTATTAGAGATAACAGAACCTCAAACTGAAAGACAGAAAGAGATGGTAAATGTGTAACTTTAAAAATACATTGTCTTTCAGTGGCAAGTAAGATGGGGCCTCAGAAAGTTTCCACCGCATCCCAGCAGGGAGCTAAAGGTCATTGCTAACTCGAAGTTAAAAACAATGGGAAGCAGAGGATGTCATTCTTTCATATTTGCCCAGTGATTCTGTGTTTTCTTTGCATGGACTTACTTAGGAAACTGGGAAATCTAAAAAAACAATGAAAAGATTTCAAGGTTACCATTTTTCCCTCAACAATATCAGAAAGCTGTTCATTTCACTATGCAAGATGTTTGATTCATAAAGGAAAATACCTGTTACTTGAAGAGGTTTGATCTTTTCAGGCATATAAAATGTTTGAAGTTTCCTGTGCAACTTTCAAATTAATGTGCAAAATAATTCTGCTTTTGCAAAAAGAACGAATTAATTCTTCTTTCCAAGAAAGAACGACAACTTACATCTGTTAAAAATATTATTTAACAAACATTAATTTCTATCCTGATTTGAAAAAAAAATATATCCTTGAAATAGCATCTACTTACTTCACTCGGGAATGAAAGACATATCTGGCCAACAAGGAAATTGTCTTTACCCCAACAAAAATATGTCATCCTAGTTTCTAGGGATCTAGTACTCAAAAATTGTCTATCATGTAATAAAGTTGCAAAACCAAAAGCAGTATTTCCTCCTTCTCTAAGGAAAGACTGGAATCCTAATTTTAGTCCCTAATACTGGGATCAGAATCTTTTTCATTAGCAACAGTATTCTATTCCCAAAATTGCTTTTAAATGTTAAATATTCCTTTTTTATTCCCAGTTCTTTTGCTTTGCGGCGACATTAACTCTCTACATACATAGACTACCTTTAATTTAAAACACTATCAAAACCCTTCTCGAATCACCTTATCAACCACATTCAAAATAGATAACTTAATTCACATCAATATATTTCCACATCAAAAAGTAGGTTCTAGCACTCGTCTTTTCTCCTGAACAAAACCATACATGGGGGAGCTGGTTTACAGAATGCCAAGCTTTTTACTTTATGTAGAGTGACAGAATTAAGATTTTACAAGGAAGAGAAGAAAAGGGCCTGGGAGTTTGATTTGAGGCCAACAGTTCAACCCATAGTAAAAGGCGATGGTCTGGAAGAATGCACAAATTAGAGACTCCACTATTTAATTTCACAGCATGTGTACCAACATTATTTATTATATTCTGGCCTTAGCAGTGATTTTAAGAAAGAACCTAGAAGGGGCTGGATGCTGAAATCATTTTGAAAAGCAGAGGGCTTTAACACCCCCACTTCCTTGATGCCTTTGAAAACTTAAAAATCTGACTCTGGGCAACAAAACTATTTAGTATGTCGTGCACATTAAAGCTATCCAATTTGCATCTTGTCATCCTGTGCCAATTTAAATTATGGTTAAATGAAGATACCTAATTATTTTACCCATTGGACTGATAGCAATGTGTAGAATGTCACAGGGTCAAGCAAATTCCTAGTGAACCTCCACTGGATGAATGGGTCTGATGTATAAAACATTGCAATTCACATGGAAAACTGCTCTTTGGACATGAAATCACACGCTATGTGCAATCCCGGAAACATTGCAAACAGTGTTTTAATTCCATCCATGGCTGGTAAAGCAGTTGACGATATGGGCATATTATATCCATACACACCACCAAAATAGAACACAATGCTAAATTGTTCTCCTATGTGTGCAGGTGCTTCTGCAGTCCCCTGACAAAATGACAACTTATGTAAAGCTCCTATTGAAACAATTTCACCTCAGGGGCAGTCTGCTTATTACCATATTTGCTTTAGGTTTCTTTCACTTTTTTGCTAAGAGCTAATAAGAGCTTTAACTGTCCATATCTCTAAATATTTATTTCCTCTTTGAGGACTCATTTGAAAACCGGTTAGCATTCCAACTGCTCAAAAAGTGGAGTATTTTCAATGTATTCTTGCTATTGCTTAAGAAACGCAGTTCTGGAGTCCCTTCTTAAGGTGAAAGCCAAAAAAGGTGAATGAAAGATCATATAACAACTAAAGTAAAAGAGTAATTTATCACTGTTGGTAGTGGCAACTGTTGGATATAAACATTTCAATGGAAGCTACAAATAATTCTCATGCAAATACCTCTCATTTTCTTGACAGGGACATTTACTTAAACACGAGGAACAGATATTAAAGCATGCAATAAGGGAAGCAAAACAGTTTCCAAACAGTACTTTTTCAAAGTTTCAAATTAAGTATGAGTAACTTTCTTAATGAGACAGTCTTCATACTCTCATAGGTTGTAAGCATCTTCTAATCTAAAATTCATTGAACGTGAAGTATCCATAAGTGGGTGTAAGCATTTCACTATTTCGTATCTTTATATTTAGACTTAGCATTTTTAATGCAACAACTGAATTGCTGGCACCTGAAATAGCAAGGCAATGCTGGTACCTTGTGCTGGAATTTCACACCATGTGTGATATTGGGAATGGTAGAAGATGGAGAAGTAATAAGTTTATTGCCTCCCACTCTTCTCCTGGCTTATAAGAACATTCTACAACTAGAAAATTTCTCACCGTGCGTGTTCTTACACTTCACTCTGAGCCACACAATTAAGAATATGAAGGGTACAACACAGTAAGATAAATACCTAGAACTGAAGAAATAAAGGCTTGTTTTTAATACTTCCTCTATTGACACATTCAGGTCGCAGAAAAGGAAAAGCTTTGAAATTAACTACCTAAAATGGCCAGGGAAGAGACACAAAGCAAAGCTCAGACCAGGGGCAGTGAAGAACAACGCAAAGGGCAGAGAGAAGTTAGTGTTTTGTGCCTGGCAGATGAATTTACAGCTGAAAGGAGTTTCAGTTAATTTTTATTTGTCAACAGTAAGTACTCCAAAAATTCAGTGTCTAACCTTCCTAATATCAGTCACACAAAGAACTGCCATCAGAGGCAGTGACACATTTTGCATGAATTGGTTTGCATGACCAGGAGAGGTACCAATAATAACCCTTTAAAAATTGAAAACACAGCTTATACTATCTTAGTAGTGCAGTGATCTACACGCTGCAAGTAATTTACAGTTTGGTTTTTTTCCAGTTTACACTGCAAACAACAGGAAATTAAAAGGTAAAGATAAAAAATAGACTTAAATATGAACCCAGTTCAGATGTTGCCACACCAGTTCATATCATTTAAAAATTAGACTCCCTTTCCCTGGAGAAAAGGGTCCGTGCCTTGCAACAACAGCATAAAAAACATCAGCCTGAAAGTCTGGAGCCGTCAAGATTGAGGCAAGTTTGTGTCTCTCAGCGTGGGAAGGATCCTGTCAGTGGGAGTGAGGATCTCTGAGCAGGAGGGCTGACGTCAGTGGAAGCGGGAGGGAAGCGGCGACGGGAGGTTTGTCGGGGAAATGATCGAGGACGGTCTCAGTGGAAACAGGGAGGAATCAAAAGAGGGTGGATGGCCCCAATGGAAGCATGGGCACTACGTGTGGGAGTTTCAAAGGGTGGGAGAGCTCGTGTGTTCCAAGGGGAAGGAATTACCACACAGGCAGGAAAAGAGCAGACAGCTTAACGGACTAAATAATGTGCTGATAAATGCTGAAACGAGATCCACTTCAGCACTGCAGGTACAATATAGCATACAGCCTCCTATATGCAGAATTATGCAACCATTGGTTTACAGTGACTGTAAAATTCTCAGGCAATTTCACAGGGTTTGAATGAAGAAAACTTACTGGCTGTAAGGCCATGAATTTAAACTGACTATCCTGTATCAGCTGACAAATTAAAAGGCTATTTCACATTTAGCCCTGCTGGCTTAGGACTACTTTTAATTTAAAATAAAGGAAGTTTGGATTTACTCTCTGATCCCCTTGCACCCAAACGCACATATTTCTGTGTTAAATATACATGACAGGGAGAGTTACACAAGAGAAGAGGAAGGAAATCTCACATACGTAAAAGAATGACAGGGCAAAATAAATGGGCAATGCATGTGCTGCAGTGTATATTAATGCACTATAGAAGAGCGATACACACACGTGATGTTGGGACAGCATATGCTTATGAATACACAAGGAAATTGTAAAATAAATGCCCATTAAGTCCTTATACAATTGCAGCATTTACTCCATTTATGCTGTAGATTGAACAGAGGTATTATTCTAAAGGTGTTTAAGCAGATTTCTATAAAGCCAAGCACCTTCCCCACAAATTCATCACCACAAATGTCTGAACAAAAAAAATCATAACTAATATACATGAAAAGATAGACTATCACTTCTTTGAGTCCACTTTCTTGACATTTTTAGAGCTAAAAAAAAATAACCTCCTTTGCAACTGTACTGGGTGTCATTTGATATTCTTGATGTAGCACTGGATAATGAAACCTCAGTCACTGTTTCTAAGTCTTGCTCATCATTCACTGGGAAAAATACAGCATTTAAGCTGTGGAGTTGATACATGGAAAATTAAGGGAAGGGTTTTCATGGCTGGTTCACTTTTTAGATATGGCACTTGGATTCCAAGTTGCTCATGAATTTTCAAATTAAAGCCACGTATGAAACTACTAATTAAGGAGGGAGATACAGGTGCCATGACCAAATATTATTTATTAAAAGGGCACCTCCATTTCTTATATACTATCACTATACTCATACATACCAGAAATAGGTATTACGGCATTTGTATCTGCACACACAGACTCAGGATTGCTCTCTCCAAATTTGCTAAGGATAAACTTAGGTTTTTCCATATTAGGAAAGAACAGGTTAACTTTTTTAGCTATGGTGTTTAAATTGATGCAAATCACAAAACACAGTATGCTCACACCACAACCCCAGAAAGTGATCCTCTGCTATTTGGCCAGAAGAAAGATATAATAAGACATAAACGTAAAGCCAGGTTAAGTCTTGGGGGTTATTAGCAAAATATATAATGCCATTTTACAGTTAGCACGGGTTATTTCTTTATATGACACTTTCTGACTTGAAAAACGTGCACTATAGCTAACAAACTGATTCAATAAAATGTATTGCACTGTCTATTATACATATTTTAATAAACTTAATGCTAATGCCAGCCAAAGTGAAAATATGAGATTTACACAGAGGCCGAGCTCTGTTCTTAGTCTCACATAGGACTTTCTTGGCTTTAATCTGAGCATATACGACAAAAGAATGTGAATGAGTTTCAATTAAAGTGCCCTGAAGCCAAGTGAAAGTGCCATTTAGGCAGGTTACCGGCTATTCACACAAATCCTGATGATACCACCATTGGCCAAAGCACAAAAAGTTTGTAGCATCTTCTGTTCGTGTGAGGGAATCCCAGGGGCCATAAAGGGTGTACTACGCACTCTGAGGAACAGCAATAGTTCCTACTAGCACCCTAATTCTTACAGTTCTTCCTCAAATCAAAACTCATTTTAACTCTAAAACAGCACGTCCTGCCCAATGCTCTTTTTGGCTTCAGGGATTTCAGGCTCCTGTCCCTTATCGTCAATGTTCTCACACTTTGTTTCTGTCTAAACAACTTCACTGTACTGCAAAAACTGCTCTCCAGTGATAGCGTAGCCCTCTCTCCAGCACAATCCCTGAGACAACGTGGTTATCTAGCACCCTAAGAACTGTAAATCTGATCATAGTATACACACTAATGATAAAAGCAGAGAATGAAATACCATGCTGCTTTATAGCTCTAAAGAGTATTACAGGATTTTGCACTTGAAAATCATGCAGAGGAGATGTGTCCAACGGATTTTGTGTTCAGCTGATCACAAACAGAATTCCATTCTCATTTCTCAAAACCCATCATTTCACATCAACATGCTTAGAGTGATGACAGGGGCAGAAAATACGACAGAGTGATAAAAATCAGAATGACTGCCAATAAGATTACAGTATGCATATGAACCAGCATCAGCTGTGTAGTATCTAGCTGAATTATCCAAACTTCATAACAAGAATTTTTAAAAAGTTTTTGAAAACAAACAATAAAACTTAACAGAACTAAAGCTTCTTCCCATGCGCGCTTCTGGAAACAGGTTTTGGAGTTGTTTTTTTCCCCATAAGCAAGCACAAAGAAGACAAATTCATAAAATTTAAACGTTAAGAATTTTTAGATTCTGTAACGTGCAATTATAAACACAATTAAAAATTCAGGTAGCAAAACAACAGTCGGGACTCTGATGACAACTTAAGTTTCCTTACTGTGGTTACTGTCTTAAATATACCATAAGCACGTCCATCATGTGTGAACAGGGCCGTAAAGTTCAGTTTCCTGTACAGTGTTATTAACACAAAAATTTAGTTTATCGTAACACCATTCAGCTTCATGTTCTGCCTCAGGTATCATTAATTCCTCCTCCGACTCACTACTTGCAAAGTGCCTTCTTATTTTCTAGACTCTTTTTAGACTCATATGAACTGAGATTACTATACCTGGAGGAAAACAATTGAAGAAACTCACTCACAGTACTGAAAAAAATATTCCAGGTCAATAGTCTAGAAGCCGTCTTAATGAGCATGTAAAAATCCTAAGAAAACTACAAATCATTAGAGTTTCTGTGAGTCTGCAAAAAGCTTGACATTTAGCTAGTTCTTGTCTGCATCTCAAGGCAGTATCTTACACATGCCGTAAATATATCTCAGTTCTCATCACGGTAACCCAGAGCAGATCAGCCATCTTATATAATATCCTCTGGGCTGCTACAATTTTATTTTTATTTTTTTTTTTATATTTGCAATTACTTATTTTTATGAAATAGGGATAGCCCTCCCCTCCCCCAAAGAAAGCAAAGATACAGAATAATCAAAACCTATTGCAGTGGGAACTAAAGTACAATCCATAAACAAACAGGCCATCAACAGAAAGTAAACAGACAAGCAAGCACTCTGCACCAATAACTCAAAAAAAAAAAAAATTTAAAAATCACAAATTACAATTTCTTTCAGTATGTGTCTGCCGACATACAGCCTTGCATTATATCTCTACGTAAGAGTATGCATGCTAACACACGTGCAAAAAATCCTCCAAAAACTACCCTATTTGCAGCAACAGACAAGGTCAACAAGTTGTTAATGTAAATCAGTACCCAGAGCGAAAACCACTGTCGCTCTCCTTTCAACTTTCTGAATGGAAGAGGTATGCAAATTGATCAGCCCGGCTAGCAGATGGCTTCAGACTGCGATTTGCCTCTGCTTCCAAACAAGACAAGCACAAACAGCAACACCGGCGGACCCAGCACAAACACACACGTAGAGGAGCGGGTGGCTGTGCAGCTCCCGGGCACGGCACAGTCCCACCACCGACCGACGGGCCCTCCGCATCCAGAAGCGAGACCCGCGCCCCTGGCTCTAACGACTGACGAGGACAATCACACCGCTCTCCTCCCCAGCATTAGCAAAACTCATTTTGTGGCACGAAGAAAAGAGCCTTGGTCACATCTGTAAAGTCATTTCATTAGGCTGATTAGTTTATAAACGAAAGTAACAGCTCAAGCCAGGAAAAGCTCCCCCGCAACATATCGCTTCGGCGGGGAGACTCCTTGGGTTAAACCGCTACAGCCAACTCCTGTTCTGAGAGAAACAGTGCTTATGTTTCGCACCCTTTTTACCTTAACACTGGATCTGCTGGTCTGGGTCTCTGCCTCCATGCTCTGGCTGTTCTCCCTCTTGTCTTTCTTAGAGGAATTAGTCCTCACCTTATAAGTGGATGTGTTGGAGGATTTAATGAATAATCCTGGGACGGGGTTGCCTTGCTGCTGTTGAGACATGGTTGTGTTGGTCTGGTGAGGGGAATTGCACTCCTCAGACTCTTTGCTACTGTGATAGACCACTCTGCTGTCAGAGATGTGGATGCTTGGAGCACAGCCCATGCTTTGTGGCCACCTCGGGAATACTTCTAAATTGTATATATATATATGTGTATATATATATATATATCTTCCCTTCCCGTCGGTATTTTCCCCCTGCTTAATTTTCTGTTAACAGGTTGAATCTCTTTCCTGCGTCTCTGCTACACTCTGAAGCATTGCCATCAGTCCCTTCTACACCACCAGAAACGTGTCTGTTCTCCTTGTCCGCCAGCAAAGGGGTCCTTTTTATCTCAATCTCAGCAGTGAGCTGGGAAGCAGTGGGCTGGGAAGCTGGAGGAGAGGGAAGGCGAGGTCGGGGGGGGAAAAATAATTTAAAAAAAAAAAAAAATCAAGAACCGGTCGACTTCATATTTTCACAGATTATTATTAATTTTTCTAAGCCATCTGAGAATCTCGGTAGGCTTTTCTTTCCTTCTGGGAAAGAAAGAAAAAAAAAAGAAAAAGAAAATGGGGGAGGAGGGAAGGCAAAAATAATCTAAAACCCCCGAGCCCCGAAGCACACGCACACACACCCCAGCGTCTCCTCGGCCGGGCGCTCAGAGCGGCCGGGGGCACTGCACCATCTCCTCCCTCCTAGTCCGGAGCTCGGCGCATTTTCCACCTGGGTTTGCAGAGCGTTACCGATTAACCCGGGCAGGGACCGGGCCGGGGGGGGCCGCTCCCCGCCTCCTCTTCAGGCAGCGCTCGCTCCTCGCCGTCCCGCTCGGGGCCGTGCTTTGGGGGGGTGGGGGGGGAGGGGAAGGGCAAAATAAATAAATCTTTTAAAAAATAGTAATAATGGAGAATTGCCCCGCCGCCCCGAAGAGCCGGCTGCGCCCCTCACGCCGCGCTGGGC